>VWZN01003323.1:188456-217723 GCA_013396955.1 Regulus satrapa
GCCGCTGTCTCACTGTGAGGGGTGGGTGCGGCTTATTGCGCCTCCGCCCCTGCTATCAGGGGCCGCGCACTTGCTCTGAAAAGCTGTGCCGCGAGGCGTGGAGGAGATAATGGCTCTTCCCCCGCGCTGCGAAAGAGCTGTCCCGCCGCAAACACCCCGGCAGTGCCACGGGGCCCCGCGCCGATAGCCCGCAGGCAGCACGCTCCCAAAGCTGCCGGGAGCGGGCACCGAAGGGAGAGGCTCCAGGCAAAAGCACTGGGACAAGCCCTCAGGGACTTGGAAACAAATCCCTCTGGAGCTTTGGTTTGCTCGCGCAGGAGAGACGAGGAGCACGGAGCGAAGGGACCTGAAGGGATGGTCTCATCCCCCCCGAACCGTGGGGAGGCGGTTGCAGTGTGTGTTTGAAGCCCGGCAGAGGGATATGCAGCCCCTCTGAACACAGCCTTAAATTCTTCACTGCCCCTGCAGTCAGGAGGGTTTTCCTAACCTTTGCCAGCTGCCATCCCCTCTGTGTCCTCCTTGCACATGGATGTGTGTTCCTTCGATGAAGCAAAGCCCATTTTTCTCCCCGGCAGGCTGTGATTTTAACTGTCTCAGCCCATCGTCTCCCCTGACCTGTGCAGCTGTCCCCCCTCTCCAGTCTCTGTGCTGCCTGCAAACGGGCCCAGATGCCAGCCAGGACTGTTCCAGCTTGCAAGCCCACACCAGATCTCTCATCAGAAACAAGGTTCCCAAGGGAATCCTTTGAGCAACCAATAAAGCCAGTCAAGGTCTGGGAGCTGGGGTGACTTCAGCTGCCTACTGAGATGGCTGAAGAAGAAATGGAGCTGCAGGACGCAAACTGTCCAGCAAACAGTGGACTTGGTGGCCTTGTTTGAGAAAGGAAAACAGGTATAAACTTGGCCAGTATTTCTGGGTGTATTTCTGGGGTTCCACTCCCTTTCTCCATGCTGGTCCTGAGCAAGGGCTTTTCTCTGTGTCACCTGGACAGTTCTTCTCCCAGCAATCCTCTTTCCTGGCCCACCGCTCGCTGGTTGGAGCTGCAGCACCATCTGTGTCCCTGTGCCCGGCTGGCTGTGTCCTGCTGTCCCCTGGATGTCCTGCTGTGCCCCCAGGATGCCACCTGCATCCCCTCCTCCCTGTCCTTCCCTTCCATGGGGACAGGGAGTTGCCTTGGATCTGCCCAGGCTTTGGGCTGCCAGGCTCCTCCAGTGCCTGTGTGCTGGCACAGCGTGGCACTGGTGAGCAGATGAACCTCGACAGCTCCTGGCTGCCTGGCCAGGGAGCTGTGGGGGTCCCCACCTCCCCCACTGTTCTGGGGGGGCTGGAGCAATCCAAGGTGACAGTGGAAGGGTGCACCAGGCCAGCTCAGCTCCTGCCCCACACCCATCAATAAGGGGGGTGACCCAGGCTTTACTTTACTAAGACACAAAGGTCCCTGAGCCTCCCTGTGCCCCTTCTCCCTTTCGGGCTCCTGAGGGTTCATCATGTGCCAGCCCGTGGGCTGCCGTGCACCCGGAGGCCACTGGGCATGCAGAAGTGCTGGGCAGCAGTGGCTGCACCAGAGGAGATGCTGTGACAAAAGCAGAGTTTGGGGACACCGCCTCACCCTGCCATGTCACAGCAAGGGAATGGCTCCGCTTCCCCCTGAGATCCAGGGGTAGGGAACGGCAAACTTACCGCTGGAACACCAAACTGTTTGGCGGGGCACTCGGTAAACGCAGCTCCTTCTCTGGCCGTCCCAAAGCTGTGTTTTGGGCTGGAATCTGCTTTCTTGGGGTCCGGTGGTACCGTTTGGGTTGGGAGATGGGGTTATCAGTGCAACGGGGTTCTGGCTGCTCTGGGCTGGCACGTGGCCCGGGGCTGCCGAAAATGCCCAGCTCAGACAGGAGCCGAGGCTGGAGCGTGTACAATGTACATGTACGACGGAGGTGCAGCGTGGAGATAACATGTGGTTAATTATTGCCAGTGAGCGAGTTAGTTTGGCACGGCTGTGAAACAGAGAGCTTGTGTAGGGGAATGAGCTGGGGACTGCAAAAGGGGGATGTGGGGAGCTGTGATGGCTCTCTGAAGTCAGAGCTGGGCACACAGGGTCTTTATTGGGTGAAGAAGTGGTAGCTCACGCTGTGACTCGACCTTGCTGGGGTTACGTGGAAGGACTGGGACTGATGCTGACTCCTGACAGCTCTGGCTGAATCCTCATGGAGCTGCCAGGAGGGAGCAGGCAGCTGGAAGCAGCCTGGGGGAAGTTTTCCAGCATGACAAAGCAGTGCTGTGTCCCTCCCAGAGTATCCCAGGTGGGGAGGGATGGGCTGTACCCCCAAAGCCCTTCCTGAGGGCTGTGCAGGGGCAATGGTGGCTGTGTGGTGCTTAGAGTCTGGTCTGGAGCCACACCAGTCACGCCATCGGTTGCCTGTATCCCACTGGTGATCCAGAAATGCCAATTAAACGCCTGGTTTTTGTCCAGGCTTTTGAGGAGGGCTGTGAGTGTGGGTGACTGCACAGCCGTGCAGCCCCAGCATCCTCCCTACCAATACCTTGCCAGTCGCGCTTGCCAGGGCGCTCAGCAGGATGTCTGGGCTGAAAGCATCCCGAAAGGGCTTGTGCACACCTGGGCTACACTGGCTACAGCTCCTGGATGGCCCCCGTCATCCCCCTCCCTCCCGGGGGTCTGGCAGCACCCCTGGGGAAGCACAGTTAACGTGGTGCTACCAGCGAACTTCAGTCCCGCTCCTAATCAGCTCCCGGCAGGTTATCGCCTCCTCAACTGCCTGGCTCTTCGGGGAAAAGTGTCATTTATCGGCCCTCCTCGGAGCAGACCTGCTAGAGATGCTCCCCGCCGGGGCTCTCTCCGCCTGTCATGCAGGCGCCATCTAGTAGGAGAAGGAGAAAACAGACCAGAAGTCAAGGAAGGTGGATGTAGAAATTCAGTTTCTCTCTGGGAAAACTGTTTAATCCAGCACAAAGCTGCTCTGGGGCATGGCTCTAGGGCTGAACCCGTGCTTTGGGCACTTGCAGCAGAATTCACTGCCAGGAAATTATGAAGTGTGGAGATGCCCCAAACTGGAAAACAGCTTGTCCGGGATGGGTCTGGATTTATTTGATCTAAAAATAGACTTTGACATAAAGAATAATTTCCAGGCATCTCCTTCATAACATTGTTGGGGCTGGATTTGATTAATTTGCTGCATGGGTTAATTGCATGATGCTACCTTCTGCTCTGGTGGGTGACAGATGCTCCTGTTCTGAGCACTGAGGTCATGCCATCAGCTGGAGGCTTTACTTACAGCTGGAAACCTCTCTCTGCCATCCATGCATGTACAGTTCTCATTTGCTTTGGCCATATTGCATGGTTTTACCACAAATCCCATGCTGCTGTTGTCATCTTCTAAAAGTCACATGGATTTTCAGTGTGATTTCCCAGCCCTAGAAAACCTCCCCAACTCAACCCTTCTCAGGGTGGAATAAAAGGGGCCTATAACAATAATTTCCTTTGAACAGAAAAAAAAAAATTTAAAAAATCATGATTGTAGAGCAATCTTGCGATTTTTGCGCAGCTTGACTCCCCCTTTCCCATGTGGGGAGGTGATAAATGCTGGGTGTGTTATCTGCTGCATTCCTGCAGGCTGGCAGGGTGTCCCCGGCCATGGATACACGGCTGCACACCGTGAGCAGCGGGTCTCCCATGATATGGGCGTGCTGTGGTGAGCCCTGCTCGAGGCGTGTCACCCTCTGGCCTTTCCCCTTCATCCCCCAAAATATTGGGAGCCGGAGGCCAGGGATGCTGCAGTGTCACACAGCTCCTGGGGGTCCAGTGACTTCACCCTGCCAGGGCTTGCTGCACAAGCATCATTGCCCTTTGCCTAGAGCAGAACCTTAATTCATCTCCACTTTCACAGATAAAAGCCTGGATTAATTAAAGAAGAGAATAGAAACCACTTTGATTTCCAGAACACCGGAAACTCCTAATTATCACAGCTCCCAAAAGCACTGCTATAATTAAGAGGCTCTCACTGTTGCCACTGCAGACCCAATTTTTGCAGGGATTTACAAGTGGCACATACATTTTTTTGCTTTTGGTGTAGTACAGTAACTGAAGGCAGGAATTCTGGCTCCAGGTGCATCCCTTAAATCAGCCAGAACACCACTGAAACAGCATCTAATTCCCTCATGGGTTTCTTATTAGAAAACCAGAGTCCCCAATGGCAGTGTGCTACAGACAGCGTCTGCTCTCCAATTATAGTCTGATTATACAAAATAATAAAACTGGGGGGCATTTTTTTTCTTTGCCTGCTGGTCTTTCCATCTTCAAAATACACTTGGGGCTGTTTCTGGCTTTTTTACCATAACCAGCATTTATTAGTGTTTTATTAGTATTTAAAAAAGGCAGTGGAAACTGAATTTCTCACCTGATCTCTGGCCCTCTGGTTCCTGTAACCTTTCCAGAAGCCCTCAAAGCATCACGATAACACTGTGGTGAAACAGCCAGACTTTGCTATAGCATGAAAGCAGCAAAACACCCCTAATGCAATAACAGAGGAAACCCCACAGGAGCATTTTCCCTCCAAATGCCAGGTGCCACTGGGCAGGACAGGAATGCCTTTTGCTCTCTTGTGTCAGAGAACTGGCCAGGTAAAGATGCAGCTGACAATGCATGTCACCTCTGTGTGCAGAGGTTTATCCTTGGGCTGCTGCAGCTTTCCTGTCTTTATCCTGAAATGGGGTAGGTTTAGATTAGATAGCAGGAAGAAATTCTTCAGGGTTTTGAGGCACTGGAACGGATTGCCTGGAGAAGCTGCTCCATCACGGGAAGTGTTCCAGGCCAGGCTGGATGGGGCTCTGAGCCAACTGGTCTAGTGGAAAGTGTTCCCTGCCCATGGCAGGGGGGTTGGAACAAAATGATCTTTAACGTCTCTTCCAACCCAAACCATTCTGTGCTTTTCTATGGCCTCTTTACCAAGTCTTGTCTGAAGTCTGTCCACTGCCAACAGTTTTCTTGGTGAGTGTCAGCTTCACCACCAAGGTGGTTCTTCTGCTCCCTGGTGCTCTCAGCTGTGCATGAAACTGTCCTAAATATTCTCCTTCCTGTTGTCAGCTCCTTTCCCTGTCTGTTGGATGGCCCTGGATTTGCCCAGGTCTCCCCATCCTGACCAGGAGGTACTGTCTGACTGCAGAGGCCTCGTGGGACTTCAGAGCTGGAGCATGGCTTGCAGGAGGGATGGGTTTGGGTCCAGTATCGGGCTGTGCTCGTGAGCGCTGAGCTGCAATGCACTGAATATCAGACACGAAATCAGCAGTCTGACTTGCTCTCAGCTCTCCCAGCTACTTGTAACCCATGTTTAGCACCATGCTTTCCATGGAACACTTCCTTTTCTCCCTTTAGAAGGGGTAAATGCATAAAGGATGTGTTGTGAAGGGATACTTAAAAAAGCAGAAGGATGTTCCTTGACCTCTGACCATGAGGTTTTCACCTCCACCTGCCGATGCAGGAGCCTGTGCTGGACATGCTGCTCTGTGATTCCAAATTCCCCCCCTGACCGTGGGGAGCACGAGCATCCTGACATCAAGCAGAGGCAGGTGGCCTCTCAAAAACATGTTTTCCCTCCCAGCAGTGTTGTTTCAGTAGCCATCACTTGTGTATGGGCAACACAAACATGGTCAGAGCAAAGCATGGCTCTGCTTTGATCCCATAGCTAGAATTTTTTTTTTTTTTTTTTAAGAAAAACGTTACTATCTTGGGAGAAAAATAAAAAAACAAACCAAAAAAAAAGAAAATAAAAGAAAAGAAAAAAGGAACAAATGCAAAATTTGCCTGTATTAGAGATGCAGGGAAGCATTGGAAATTAGGGAGATCACAGACAATTGAATTTAATTGAAAAATATGATTAACTAGAATGAAACTTGAATATGAAGATCTAATTTGAATTGAAGAAACAAGCTGATTGCCTGAAGAAAGAAGTTTGAGGATTACATTTTTTTTGTATAATATGGGTTCCAATATAATGGGTTCCAGCTCTGCTTATATAGGATAGCTCATAAAAAATCCCCAACTTGAAGTGGTTTTACCACTGAATTTTTTTTTTTTTTTTTGAGATGGTACCATCTCAGAAATGGCTTAGGGGAGATTTGAGCTATGGATGGTAAATGGGAGAGCTTGATCCAAGACACAGAGCTTCCCATCATCATCTCAGGTCTGGTAGCAAGGCTTTCAGCTCCCGCCTTACAGGGAGGGGAACAAAACACAAACTCTGGTAGCAAACCAGAGGTCAGTGTCAGGTGGACCCTTGCCTCAGGAAGGAACATTTCCAGGACTGTCAAAGCCTGGTACAAGTGGCTCTGAGCAGAACCCCTGAGGCAGGCAGTGCTGGCAGCTTATGTGCAGTGGTCATCTCCAGACTCTGCCCCTGAAAGCAAAATCAGCAAGAAAATAGTTTTAGGGAAAATGAATAGTCTGTATTCACAGCACAAACAGGAAAATTATATAGCAGCAAGTAGCACAAATGGGAAAAATAAGAGCTTAATTTACTGTATTTTTGTAGAGTTATAAGCATCTTTATTCCAAGGGAGTTCTCCTCAAAGCAATAAAATGGTTTAGTGCGTTCCCCCTGCAGCTTTTTTAATTTCCACTTGGCTGCTGCACCCTCTGCCATTTCCAGCCACCAGCATCCTCCTCCTCACTGAGCAGTCCCGTGGGCCACGGTGACGCCGTTGTGACCACGTCCCCCTGCTCCCCACAGGCAGGCAGAGATCTGTCCTCTGTGGGATGGCTCATCTGGGAGCCCACGGGAAGCCACTGCCTGGCTCTGTGCTGGGAGCAGCTGGGCGTGCTGGGCGCTGTGGACGAGCCAGCAAAGGTCACTTCCACGTCCCCCTGTGGCATGGCTGGCCAGGAGAAAGCTGCAGGCATGCCAGCCCAGAGCCTGGCCAAGGGGCTACCAGAGCCCTCATCCTGGGGGTGGGGATGGTGATGGGGAGAGGGAGTGGCTTCAGGAGGATGGAGAATTTGTTGGACCCTTTCCAGATGATAATTTTGACATTTTTGTTCTCTTGAGGATTTTGAAATAGGAATAAATGCAGCATCAGTGCTCACTGGGGGCTGACCTGAGCGTGCTTTTAATGCATATTTAATGGGTACAGTGGTCACTCGTGCCCATCTTTAGCTGTTTGCACACCTGCACTCTGACCCCCCACACTGAGCCCATCACAGTGCCTGCACTGCCTGCCCCTCCTCGCCCATCCCTGCCGTGTGCTTCATTCCCAGCTCCCCTCACCTCCTCCAGTCCCTGCCCCACCATCTGCTCCATCCCAAGGAAGCACAGACAGGGATCTGTTTCCTCCAGTGCTCCACGGAAGAGCATGAGCAGGGTAGTGCACGTCCTGCAGGCTGGTCTGGTAGCACATCCCAGAGCAGGTGATAACCTGCCCCACACCCCAGGGATTACCCCAGATCTCTTCTGCCCCAATATTGTGTGAGGATCTCATTTCTGAGCAAAATCCAGCTGTGGTTTCATTAAAGAGGCTCTTGCTCCTTGTGCTCAATATTTAATTTAGCACAAGTGTGTGTGTGTGTGTGTGTGTGTGTTGAGTTCAGGGTGTTGATTAAGCATGACTTGAGATAGAGGGAAATTAGTAATATGGGAAAGTGCAGTCAGTATTTCATGGCAAAGAGTAATTGAGCTAACAGTTGACATATGGAGTTGTGTGGGCAAACTAATTAAATTTTACATCTTCCCAAGCATTTGTGAGTTTTATAAGCGTTTGATTTATATATTAATTAAACCTCAGAGTGAAATAAAGAGGACACAACTATTTGTACAGCAAATGTGTCCATCAAGAGGAAGGGCTTTAATGTATTTTCAAGCAGATGCTGAAGTACCTCTGTGAGTCCCCAGCTCAGCTTGGTGGTGACATCCCCTATGGTGTCCCTTCCTGCTCTTCATTATCAGGAAAAAGCTCTGTGCTCTTTGGTACCTCCCTGAAGGGCTGCAGAGCCCAGGTTTCCCACTGGTCTAGGTGCTTTGCAAGTAGCTAGTGAGAAAGCTATTACATGGTTTAAATATTTTTCTGACCCATTAGTAAGGTGCTAGAGGTAGTTATGGCATGTCCTGGGATGATCTTGCTGAGGTTTTCTGGAGTTGTCTTATTTATGATTGTATCTTATATATCTATAAGACATTATATTATTATGTCTTATTCTATTATAATATCAATTATTTCATAGGTGAAGGGAACCTGCGTTGTGTTTATTTGCAGGTGGACAGGAGGGCGTGTGGAGCATTCATGGTGGTCAGCATCGCTTTCAGCCTGGTTGGTGCTCACTGGAAAGGAGTTCCTGAAGTCATAGGATCAGCTGTGCTCCTTGGGGTTTGCACCCTGGGGCCTTGGGCGTGGAGCCATTGCTGCAGCTGGGAGGAGATGGGTTCGGTGACTGTGAGGAGTCGTGAAATGTGCAGCCCTAGCCATGGATTTTTCTATTGTTGTGCACTCCCCACCACTGACACATCTCTCTGGAGGCCAGCACACATCTCACAGGTCTGTTTGGGTGAGCTGGGAGGCCAGTGCTTGGCTGATGCTGGGGCAGTCCCGGGGGCTGCAGGGCTGGCTGGGGGCTGTGCTGGGATGAGCTGAGAGCCTTTGTGGAGCAGGAGCACTGAGCTTTGTTCCAGGGCTCAGTTCCAGAGCTCGGGCTGCTCCTGCCCAGGCCAGTCTGGCTTATTGCTTCAGTGAATGTCCCTGCTCCTCTCCAGAGCTGCTCCTGCTAAGTCTTCAAATTGCCCCAACTGCCGTGTATATTTTATCCCGGGGGCTATGATGTCTGTAGACCCCTCTGATTCCAAAATAAATTAAATGAGGAAGTGTTCCTGTTCTGCTCTGCAATGATGCTTCCCCAGCAGCACAGGTGATGGGGCCATGCCATAGCACTTGCATCTATTTCTATATCCTGGCTCTGAAATTATGGTGATGCTAAAAAATAAATCGACCCTTTATATTCCCTATTATTGATAGGTTATTTTTTCCTCTTTTGAACGGAGAAACAGGAGCTGTTTATGTCTGCAGTGATTTAGGATTCATAAGACATTAGGTTTTGATAGGAAAGTGGAATTACAGCTAAAACATGGGTATTAAAACTCCCTTATATATTTAGTAAATTACTCAGGTACGTAGCATATTCAAATCCATAAATGCTGTGAAATAGATGGTAGCTATATTGAGAGTCATTCTGCGTGCCACCTCTCTGTCCCACCTGGCCTCTGGGGACTCCATCAATCTTGTGATGGCCAATGATTCCTGTTCACAGTGTCAGTGACTAATATATCGGCCCACTGGAGAGGAGGAATTATAAAAACTCAGTGTTTGTGTGCAGTTAGAAGCTGTGGGGCCAGGTTGGAATGAAAATGGGAGGAAAGGAAAGGCTGGTGCTCATCATCAACTGCTGTTGATCAAGAGCTGGTGCTTTGTAGAGCATCTTCCCCAGAAGCCTTGAGAGGAGGAGGATGCAAAAGGCTCCATGTCACATGGCACAGGGGGTCGGGGTGCCTCCTGCAATGCTGCATTGCAAGCAGTGTCTCAAACCCTGGAAAAACACAGTCCAAATATATCCTGTGAGCTCTGCCCTGGCTCTGAAGAAGGGCTCACTACGTGAGAAGCAAACACCTGCTGGAGCCTACGCCTGCCTGCCTGGATGTGACTGAAAAGTATCCTTGGTGCAGGGACAACCTTATGGACATCAAAGCTACCTGGGAGCTCACTGACTGGGATGAAAATCAGATTATGCCGCAGGTAAATTCTGGTGTTTGGAGCAGACCAGGGGTTAATTCACCACCAGGGATTAAACATCCATAATTAAATCGCTGACAGCAATTGTAGCAGGACTTAGGGTATTGATGATCCTTGAAAAACCTTGGGACAAGCATACCCTTGCTAAGGATATCATCACCTGTGGTCAAACAGACCAGCACCATTTTGCCACACAGGATTTCAAGAACATTCAGCAGCAACCAGACCAAAACCTTTCCCCCCCAGTTCAGCCTAACTACTCATACACCAGGGAACAGCTCACATCTCTGTGCACAGCACTGCATTTCACTGGCATTTCCACTCTAATGTTGGAGTGCCATGTGCCACCAGTTCGTGCATTCCTCATCCACGAGTCAGTGCAACCAATACAACATGTATTTTTTTATCAGTTTTGCTAGCAGTGCTAAAACATTAAACCTAGGGATGCAACCAGCACAGAGTGAATTTTAATTTCATCTGATAATGGGACCTGCAGATCTTTCCTCCACATGGTATTAAACCGGAATATTAGAATAGAATGCTTTGGAAACAGCCACGTGCTGTGGGATGGAGGGCCAGAACTGGCAGATGACTTTGAAAAGGTCTAACACAATGTGCTGGAGTACCAGAAATTGTCCTAAATGGTCATGTAGTCCATGAGTGCTTTTGTGTAATGTCACCTGTAGAATCAGTAACCAACCTGCAGGTCTAAATAGGTGAAGCCATGTAAAATCTAAGCAGCCTCTGTCCTCTGCTGCCACTGATTCTGAATAGGCACATGCAAGGCTGTTCTTGGACATCCTGCATGAGTGCTGGACATAGGTGTTTGTCCTGCTGGAGCAGGTACCCAGGCCAGTGCTGCAGCCCTTCCCAGGGCTCTGAAGGAGGTGGGGATGTCCCTCCTGGGGCCTCTCTGCTTCTTAGCATCCCTCAGCCCTGGGGGCATTGCTTGACTTTCTCTGCATAGTCCCTATGCCCCTAGCTGCTTTCAGAGTAGAGGGGACTGGAAAAGTTGCTCTAAAATAACACATAAATAGGAAGTGAAAGGTCAAGACTTCCTACAGAGTAATTTTGCCCAGAGCATCAGAAAACATAAGGGAGTAAAAGGGATGAAGACTCATGGGGTGATGAGCCACTGATCAGCTCCAGGTAGTGCAGCCCCGGCCCTGGGCAGCCTCCTGGTTTCTGTTTCCTCTCTGGTTTTTGCAATCTGTCCTGTCAGACCTCACTTACTGAGAAGACCCGTGTGCAGTTTTTAAGATGCCATTGGCTGCTCCCCGTTCCTCCTCCATCCGAATGTGAAATCTGTCATTGCACTCTATCAGGGTGCCTTTCTGCCTGCATCCTGTGTGAGCTCCAGATTGCTATTGATAGGTGGGAGAGCCACGACAATCTTGGGGAAATTTGTGATCTGGTCCTGGCATATTTGACAGATAACACTCCAAATACAAATGTCAAAACGCATTTAGTTTTTTTCCCTTTTCTAACTTGCCCTGAAGAAAATGCAAACACTTTTTGACAGAATCAGTTCAGGAGCCTCCTCTAAGCCAGGCCCTGAGTGTTAGAAGAATCTGCCTCTTAAAGCCATATAGATACACTGCTGCAGTATAAAAAAATATTCTTTACCCTGAGGCAGAATTACTTAAGAAAATCCTGACGTGATTAGACACTATTCTCTTCTGAGAAAAGAGTAACTATACTATTAAAGGATAACTGAGATGCTGCATAAAGTGACAGTATTTAAATTACTCGATGTCGCAGTTCTGAAACGTCATTTGGCATGAGGGCACAAGGAAGAACTTGAATATTTTCTGGCTACCACTGTGCAGCTATTCTGTAGCCTGGATATGATCTGCTGGAAGAACTTGCAGGTGCTGACCCCGCCCTCCACCTGCTGACATGAGGTATATTTAGGCTCTGGGTTTGTAAAATTTATAAATGCAGGCTTGCACAATTTATAACAATTAATAAATAAATAGCTAGCAATTTTTGCATATGCTTTAGCATGCAGGAATTCCTCTTGCCTTAAATCAGTGCAATGATGTCAGTTAAACAATTATTTTACTTGCAGTGCCTAAGAGCCTGGTCCCACCACTCTGCTCAGTGATATCCAGTTTAAACACAAAGCCAGGCTCTATATTTATATGCAAATATAATCAAGTTCAAGCTTAAATCACAATATTTTTGAAGTCAAGATCGTGTGTTAAATAATACTCCATGCATGTATGTAATTATAAATCAGTGGTGTAAAACCCTTCAGACTTCAACCCCAAACTACAGCAGGCAGAAGGGCTGAGCCAGAGCATGTGGATAACCACAACCCCCCTGGCTTGTGTAGATTTTGGGGGACAGGATGAGAATTTTGTGTTAGCTCAGAGCTCGGATCCAACCAGCTTCGATAGCTCTTGGGAATATGTGTGATTAACCAGCCCAGCCACAATATGTCACCAGCACTCCACACAAACAGCTCTGCTACTGCTGGAGAGAGGGCAGAGAGGGAAAACATCACATCCTGCAGCCAGGGGAGGGAAAAATAGCATGAAAAGACAGGGAAGAAACTTGAGAGGAAGGTGAAAAGGGACAAAATGGAGATTCCTGGAAAAATGATCATAGGGAAGGTGAGGTCAGCAGCGCATTAGGTGCAGCTGCATGAGTATGAGAGGAGCTGTCCTGGTCCCTGGGATATGCTGGCACCCCAGCATTGGGCTTTACAGGCTGTAACTTAAAACACTCATTCTTTCAACTTTGCTTTCCGTTTTGAAGGATTGCTTTTTCTCCTGACCATATTAAGCCTTGTCTGTTGCAAAATGAAACCACTTAGTACACTGATTAATTCCCATTCCCAGTGCTCCTCTCCTCTCCTCTCCTCTGTGCTGAAAGCCTTGCTCAGCACTGAGCACTGGGTACTACCAACAAAAAAGCTGTGTCAGAAATAAAATGCATGAAAATAATGGAGCTTCAGCAGCTACATGCAAGTGTAAAGAGAACACATCCCGATGCAATGAGCGTAGAGCCCTGATAGAGCATGACCTTTGTCAGGGGCTAGTAATCATTCCTGGCAGTGTTTGCTCATGAGGATTAGGAAATGTGTGCAGCCCATTAACCTGTGCCACTCAGGATCCTCTTGGCTGAGCATCACGAGCACGGAGTGACTGAGACAGCCCTTCGGGCTTCCAGCGCTCCCGGCAATTCCCTCGAGGTCTCGTGGGTTTGGAATGGAAGGGAGGCAGTGCAGCCCTAGCCAGGGCTGTAGCACAGCTCTTCCCTTCCCTTCACAGCTGTGGAGGCCTCATCAGGCCATGTTGCTGCTTGGCCAAGTGCCAGGGGAGTTGGTCAGTCCTTCTGCAGGAGGACTGGGGCTTTGGGGAGCCCAGCTCTGTGTGTTTGCAGGTGCACTCTACGTGCTGGTAGCACTGGAAGCACGGCTGGGGTGATTACCAGGCACTGCCTGGGATTTAAGCAAGCATAATGTATTCAGAAACAGAAAAGAGGATGCATTTCTTCATGGATTTGCTGTCTTTTTGCTATTGGGTTAGAGCTTAAGAATCTTTGATTCACAATTTATAGGATAATATGCAGTTCACCTATAGATGTGCATTGGTGTGTTTCAAATATACCCCTTTGTGCCTTTACATGGGGAGCAAAGCTTCAGGGAGGGAGGAGGAAATCATTTCAGCTGGACACTTAAAAGCTAAATCAGCTTGCATGGCACTATATGGGTTTGGGGATGCTGAGGAAGTAGAGGTGTGATGTCAAAGTACAGCATTCAGCACGTGTTATTCCAGGGGAGTTTCACTGGGGGCTGCCAACCCTGTCAGCCCACCCCAGCTGGGATGCAGTTCCTCAAACCCCAGCAGACCCAGCAGCAAGGCTGAGGGGCTGAGGTCTCTGTATTAAACAGTGAAGGCTCACCCAGCCAAATTTATCATGCAGTGTAGCCTGAGGTGTGTAAAGATGTGTTCTGGCTCTATTTTTGTATGAAACTTTTTTTTTTTTTAAACATGAGCTATATAACAAAATTATTTACTGGATAACGAGGTGGTGGACACAGGAAATACAAACATGCAGAACATTCCTGCTGTGTGGTGCTAAGCACCTGATTTAAAGGCTTGGTGTCTGAGTCTCCCTACAAGAGACTGAGAGGGATGTTCCCTAGAGCACAGCGGTGGTGTGAGTGCTCTCGATTATCCTCCTTCTCCCTCTCACTCTGCAGAGACACTGCTCGCCTGTGATCCCTGGAAGGAATAAGGTCTCTTCCTCGCTCTCCAGGTGGAAACTCTGGTTTCACAGTCTCGGAACTATTTTTAGTTGTGTGCACATCCTGATGCGCAGCCCTGGGGCTGCCTGCTGTGCTGCCTCGGTTGGTGAGTGTGATGGGGTGTCTGACGTGGGCTCGGGGGGGCTCCACGCTGCCAGGAGGGGACATCAGCCCGGGAGCAAAGCCAGCTTCTGGCTGACACCGCCAGAGAGGTAAAAACGGAGCTTTACTCAGTGGTGTGTGCAGCACGCCTGGGCCAATTATCTTGGAAAAGGATTACTGGTATGCCACCGGGATGCATCTGTGACAAGCTCAACCTTTGATGGCCACTGCGTGAGGCAGTGCTGATGCTAATATGCAAAGCATCCCAAATGGTCAAAGAATTAATAAAACGAGGAGCAGGAACTCCCTAAGGGTGATTAAAACATTTAAGTCAGCATCGATTTAAGGCAGACAACTCTTATGGGCGCTAGGGAGAAGGAGAGGAGGGTTTGGGGCTGTGGTCCCTGCAGTGGGGACATGGGGTGGGAACGGCCGTGGCGCAGGAGGCACAGCCTCCCAGGGAGGTTTGTCAGGAGACCCTGGAGGGTACTGCTGTGCTAAAGAGAAGGCAGAGTAGAAGAAAAGGCAATGACAAATTGGAAGCGCTTTGTTTCTGTTTCTGTGCCTGCGCTGAGGCCGGGCTGTGCGGCTCCGCTCTCGCTGCAGAGCTGTCGCTCCCAGGGAGCCTGGAGCTGTGACGGGCGGCCGGTGCCCTGCCAGCCTTCGGACACGTCACGCTCTCCTGAGCAGCCAAACAGGGGTTTTGCTTGCTTGAAGCACTGTTCCAGTCCAGGAGAGGTTCTCCAGCGCTGGCTCCACAGCAGGATTCTGTCTTTCTGTGGCAGCTTGAGCCACTGCTGGCGGATCGAGTTCAGCTGTGCCCAGCTCCCTCCCACCTGTGGCAAGGTTTTGCGTGCCCCTTGCCCCTCAGTCCCCTCACTGACAATCGGTGTGCCAGGAGGCACAAATACCAGGGGATTTGGACCATAAAACTCTTGGACCTTTCCTCCTGAGGGTCCTCCTGTCAGTTTTGTGCCTGACTGTGGGGCTGAGCACGACCTCGTGGAACTAAAGTGGATGATGAATTGTCACGGTCCCTACCTTGACCGGGGCAGGTCCCTGCCTTGGCTTTGTGTCCAGTCAAACGCTGCCTGAGTCTCAAACTCTGTGTGATGGATAACAAGGGTGGTACCAAAACCAGCCAGGAGGTCTCCACACCCCACCAGGGTGTCAGCAAGCGAGCAAGTCCCATGGGACTGGGAGCAGAGCAGCAGGGACTGGAGGGACTTGATGTGAGGACCTGATCTCACATCCTTCTAACAGCTGAACTTCAATTTTACACCATGTTGTGCACAACTGCTCCGTAAATCAACAAGAAAAGCCCACTATATCCTTTCAGCACCTTTGTTCTACATATTTTGCTGTTAATGGGGAGAGGAATTGAGGTGGGATTTTGTGGTGGCTCTGCAGGCTCAGCAATGCTGCATCTGCAGCAGAAAACCCCTTCCATCCCCATGTGGGGCTGTGCCACCATGCCAGCTGCAATCCACAAGCAATTAAAACTGCTTAGTAAGGCAGACAAAGCACTTATTCCATTTTCCACCCTCTCCTTTTCCGTTTTTATATCTGTTGAGCAGGCAAAGAGAGCTTTTGCAGAAGTCCTGAAAGGGAATTTTAAAAGCCATCTTGCCCTCCCATTTGTTTAAATGTGTTTGTAGTGAGATTCTGTCAGTGCTGGCAGACTCAGAGGATGAGAATCCTCCAGGGATTTCCCCTAAATGACACTTTCAAAGTCAGATCTGCATATGCACTGCATCACACACCATTTAGAGAGCACATGTAAGATCCTGGTTAAAAGAATCACATTTGCTAATATTTTCCCTCTGTTTATTCTGGGTCAGTGTGCATTACAGAAGAGGCAGACATGACCTTGTTGCAGAGTTTGATGGGATAATGGCAAAGGGAGAGCAGATGAGTTCAGAGAGATGTGAGATGCTGATGCGGTTTTGTAGGACAAGGTAGGATTTGCAGGGCGTCATCCAAAATAATTGTGAAAAGTATAACTGAAATGGTGAAAACAGAACAAATCTGAATGTGCATTTCTTTTTTTTTTTTTTGTGGTGAAGGACTATTTTCAGATAACATTGATTTGATTTGAAAGGGAGTTTCAGTGGAGTGAAGAATAAATGAAATATGAACATTGTTTTCAGATTTCTCTGTGATACAGAGCGATGTAGAAATTAACCTTACCCTGTTCTACATAATACAGACTGTGATGTCTAGTTAAGGTGTCTAAACATGATAAGAGTAAGGTTTTCAATGGATTGTAACTTTACTAAACATCAGCTCTTTCGATGGAAGTTTTTCAGCCTGTAGTGGGTACAAACATGGTAATTTTACATTTACTTGTATGTATCAATGCAAATGTTCAGCTTGGAGAATATAGTTATTCTTGGGAATAAGTTTAGAGAAATGCAGGTAATTAATCCACATTACAGAAGTTACTGTGGATGTTTTGCCTAGAAGAAACTCCATGCTTTGGAGTGGAAGCTCCAAGTTTGACTGCAGGGATGCTCTCCAGGTGGTGTCACCTCATTTACAATGGACTGGGAGAAGTGATAGGCATGAAAAATCTCAGCCACATGAACATCACAGAGAGACAGGGCTCCCTTCCCAAGGGCTTCTGCCAGCATCCGGCAGAGCTCTGAGAGCTCCTCTGGAGGCTGATGGCAGAGACCTTTACTGGCCAGGCTTTCCCTGCTCCTGCCCATTGCACTGGGATGCTGGGCACAGCCTGGGCAGTGTCCCCTGGGGCCCTTCATGTTCCCAGGGTGAGGGATGGAGCTTGCTGGGTTGCTGTTGTAGGAGCTGTGTGGAGCATAGTGTTGAAAGTGTTAAATGAGAGATGGGGGTTAGATTTGGTGTAGGTGACAGACCTCAGTGTGAGGCAGAACCACTGACAAAGCCTGGGTCCAGGCCTTCTCCAGGGCTGGTTCTCCAGCAGGATGCACTGCATGTAGTTCATCATCATCCAGAGTGGAAAAGTCTGGGCTCTGGAATTCCAGTTCCCCCGCCTGCGATCTGCTCCCATCCTGAACTCTCCCTGACCCGTGGAACTAGGACAGTTTCTCATCAGGCTGAATTAATAATCCTTCACTTTTAAAAATCGGAAGAAAAGACAGTGCTTCACTTCAAACTCATTTCCAGGGGCAAGGTCTCCAAAGGCCAGCGACTCTCTGCCCAGTGCCATTTGATTTCCTCCTGCATTAACATTACACGCTGGGATTTGGGCTGATGCACAAGTTTCTTTTCCAAGACACCAGCCTTGGTTGGTGCTGTTTTGCCAGATTTTGGGATGCAGGCTGGGAAGCCAGGGGCAGTGGGGAGCCAGCCCCAGCTCTTCTCTGCAGTGACTTTGGGGAGAAGTTGAAGCAGGTTGAGGTGGTGTTGGAAAGCACCAGAGCAGGGTTTGCCGGAGCTCATTTATTGTCACCTCCAGTTAGTAACCCCAGCTGACCTCAGGGGGTGTTTTGAGGTTGCATTCATTAGTGCCTGCAAGAAATTAAGTTGCTTCAGTGCTGCAGCTGTGGAAAAGTACAGGATGAAATCTGTGTGGGATTTAGATGCACCGAGTAAGATGTGTAGATTGATACAGAATGGAAGCCTGCTTTCCAATGCATTTGTGCATTTTTCTCCCTCCATCCACCTCCTCCCTCTGTGCTGCAAACACCAACCTGTGTGTGACACTCCTGGTGGCTGAAAGGGGCCTCCTTGGCTGGCCTGTCCTGCCAGAGATGGTGTAACCCTTGGGGACACTGTCTCCTCTCACCAGAGCACTGATTCGTGCCTCTCTGATTTTCATGACACCTGTAGGAATGAAATTTTTTGACAGGCATTGTCACAGTTTGGTTGAAGCTGTGATATGGGCTCTACCCACCAGTGTGGTAACTCAAGTGTCATCTCTTTTTTAATAACCTGGATAAATATCCTCCTTACCACCAAGGAGTTAAAAACCGTCCTTGTCCTGGGGGGCTCAGGGAGCCCTGCATCTTCCTCCTTGAAGGCAGGCTGGGATGGAAGAGTGTTACTTTGATGTATATTTAATGTAACATATACAACAAGGGTAAGCAGGAAAATTGCAAATTTTTTCATGTCCTTAATTGCATTTTTAGCTTCACATTCTCTTGCTCATCCTTAGCATCCCTTTGGGGTCAACTGATACCACCACAGTGCTGCTGCCCTGTGCAGAGATGCACAGAGTCATGCAGATGATTTGGGTTTGGGCCCAGTGACTTAAAATAATTTTACTCCCGATGGAAGCAAGAGCAGAATAGAACTGTGAAAATTTATAAATAACAAGAGCTGGGTTTTGACTAAATCTATAGTATTTTTTTTTCTGGCATTCACCTTGCATATATTAAGACATTTCCATAAATAAAAAGAAAACTTAATAAGCCTCAGAAAGGTTAGACTGTTTCCACTGGATTTTATGCCTGTTGCATAAATCCTACCCAAGTAATTCCATACTTTGTGTGGACATAATTTTTTCCCAGTATAAATTCCATTAACACATTCATGCCATATGTGCCATATATTAAAACAAGCAGCTTCCTGCACTCCCAGTAAATCACTAGCATCCATGCCTGCTTCCCAATTCCATCAGCGTGGATCTGCTTGGGCAGTGTGGTGGTGAGAGATCCTGTGTGGAGCCTCAGAGCTGCAAAACCAGCCTGTGTGGACTACATCCCTGGCTGTAGTGAAGCTCTTCCATGAGGAAAGATGATATCCTTGCTGTGGTCCCATGAGAAAGAGGATAAGCCTCTTCTCTTCTCTTCTCTTCTCTTCTCTTCTCTTCTCTTCTCTTCTCTTCTCTTCTCTTCTCTTCTCTTCTCTTCTCTTCTCTTCTCTTCTCTTCTCTTCTCTTCTCTTCTCTTCTCTTCCTCTTCTCTTCCTCTTCTCTTCCTCTTCTCTTCCTCTTCTCTTTTCATGTTAAAGCTGACACCAATAACCTGGTATGCAAAGAATTGCTTTAATTTCCAGATGTTCTGAATATCCTGAGAATTTTTTAAAGAAAATTATCCTCTTTATCCTAATCAAAAGTAATTAAAAGTACACTTAAATAGAGCACAGATCAGTGCTTAATTCCAAATGTTTTGCACGTATAAACAACAGGAGTTTTACTAACTCCTCAGCTCCAGAAGCAACAGCAGAGCCCACGTTTTGCCGTCATGTCATAGCTGCTTTGCAAACACACAGTCACAGACTTTCTGGCTGGAATACTTTTACCTTGGTAATGGCCTGTGCAGCTCAAAACTCCATAAAATAAGATGAAGTTTCATTGCTTGCCACAACCAGTGCCATGATTTAGCACTTCTAAAAAATTGGTTTACTCTGCACAGCAGGATTGGTGCAAAATGCCACATTCTCAGTTACTTTGCCTTGCAGCCTTGGAGTTGATGCATTTTACCCATTCATTTCACAGAACTATAGCCTTGCCATTTTTCTTTCCATCGGACAGAGCTCTTGGCTTTCAGACAATTCCTGCAGACCCTGCAGCAGTTGTGTCACCATAAGATGTGTCACTCAGACTGGGAGCAGTCAGGTTTGAAAACCAAGGAGCTGCCTGACTCGCATCCAAGGTGGAGCAGGCAGCGAGTGAGCAGACAGCAAGAGGGGTGCAGACAAAGTCTTTTAGACTTAAGCAAGGCTTAATGCAGTTAAAACCAAGCCTTAGATGTGGCTCTTGATAATTTTGGCAATAACTACCTTTGTGGGACTTCTAGAAAGAAGTTGTCATCTCATTTTGTGATAAAACCGGTGTGCAGAATGAATGATCTCATTTTCCCAGATGCAAAGCGTGGTAAGGAAAGAGCTGGCATATCCTTGTGGGGTAAAAAAAAAAATAAAAAAAAAATTAATTAGATTGCTGATTTCTTGGGAGAGGATCTATCTTTCATTTCTGATTCTGCCAAGCACTCAGCACAAAAAGGTGCCAATGCATAACAAGCTTCCTGGCAGCGACCAAACCATGCAACACTCATGTGATATAGGGATAAGTGACAGCCAGCACATGCATCTGGGTCTGGTACCACTTAGGTCACTAGTGAAGGCACTGATGATGGGATAGGGAACACTTATTAACCTTACAAGCACATGGTGACAGCTGGTAGGATGAAGGAGAGGCTGAGAAGTCCAAATAATAGTGACAAATCATGAACTGCATGAGTATACCAGAATGTCATTGCAATCAGAAAAGATGTGAACCATCAGAGGAAGTCCAGGGGGAGCAGCAGGAATGATCAGAACTCCAGGAAAAAAAAGTGATGAAGAAATATGGACTAGACTGAGCATCTGGAGTGTCCATGAAGCGATGTGGCAACTGTGTCAAGGCTTCACAGAAAGGGAGGGAATCACCTGCTTTCTCTGTCCATGGTGGATAAGACAAGAAATTAGAGGCTTAAATTGTAGCAGAGAAATTAAGGTTGGATCCTTATGAATTTTTTCTCATGTATGGTAGAGATTATGAAGCATTGCAGCAGATTTTTTGAGGAGGTTAAGATGTTTCTATCCCTGGAGAGATTTCAGTGTGTTAAACATTGGTCATATCCAAAAGCAGAGAAAGTGGTGGAGTATCCATCTTCTGGAGATGCCACTGACCTTCTGCTACTGGGAATCAAGAAGCTGACCTTGCAATCAAGGCAGTGCAAAACAAACAAACAAACAAAAAATTAAAAAAAAATTCAAGTTTAGATCTCAGGTGTGGCAGATCTCTTTTGTGAACCTACCCAGAGAGACAGTAGCGTATCAGAAACCACCTGAACCTACTTTCAAGGTGGCTTGTTTCTATATTCTAGGAATTCTTGGATTTTCAGAGAAACTAGTGCCTGTTGTCACTGTTTGAGGTTACACTCTCAGAACAGTATTTTGGGTGTCATGTGGAATCAGAGCCATAATAGCAAACCTTGTATTGATGACAATACGTGGCCACGCATCTGTGATGTTATCTTTTCTGTCTAGCAGGAACTAAACCAGATGGCTTTAATATTCACTCCATCTACAGCTTTGTCTACAGAGCACAGTTACAAGAGTCAGTGAGCCTCAGACCTGTGCACTGAGTGGACACTTCTGGCTCGCAGAAGTCCATTCGCTCACACCAGGCTTTTATTCCTCACCACAGGAGCTGTGGAGAAGGGCTTGCAACCCTGCTGCCCTCGGAGGAAGGTGACCAGCCCTTCCTTCTGTCATTGCCTCTCCTTCTCCTGCGTCCCCGTGGTCTGCAATTGGCCCTGATGCTCAGGAAGAGATGGCTGGAGGGGAGCACTTCGGGAGGGCTCTCCTCCTCCTTCCACCTGTTTTTCATTCCTTGACTCACTGGCTCTAAGCCGTAAGCAGTGACGTGACAGCTGAGTCACGGACGCACCACCTGGATGCTGTCAGCATCAATCTCTCTTTTAAGGATCATAGAAGAACAAATAGAGAAGACTCTTAGGGCTTCTCATTCGTCTTCCTGCCAGCGGGGCACCGAGCCCCGCAGTGCGGTCTCTGGCTTTGCCCAACCTTGCTCTCAAAATCCCAGGCAATGGGATTCCACTGCCCTTCCCCAGGAGCTGCTCTGCCATTCCATCAACATCATTACCAAGGAGAGCCCTGCTTTTCCGTGGTTTTTGTTTACCCTAAGTGCTCCTAATGTGAGCAAATAGCTTCTCACTGATGTCCACACTGGAGGGGTTTTTTTTTGTTTTCTTGGGAAGAAATTCAGTAAAGTTGCAAAATCGGAGATGAAATGTTTTATTTGTGTTCTGTTTAACAGTTTTAAGAATGTCCCTGCTGCATGCATTGTTGTACACAGTGGATGAGAAAGCCCAGAGATGCAGCCCTATGCCCTGAAGAGCTTACACTTTTCATTTAAGCAAGATACAGTGACTGAGAATGACAAGCAATGAGAAGGCAGGACAAGAGTCATACGAGAAAGGTCAGGATGTTTCTAAATAAAACCTATTGTCATGCTTTTAATTTGGGTTTATATTGAAGACATCATATATGGCTATGCATTTTTGTGACTGTGTTTTAATCAAACATTTTTAATCTCACAAAGTCATCTTGCCTACTTTGGTATAGTGTTTATTTAAAGCTTCATTTTTATAGAAATGTATGTTTTTCTTTCACAGTTACTCTTTCAGCTTGGTGGGGCTTTTGCAGAAACAGTTGTCACAGTTAGTCTGGTTATTAATTCCAGAACGTCTCAGAGGTACAGGAGGTTTTCTGGTTGATCCATGCCACTGGACTGCTTCTCCCTGACCCTTTTCTCCAGCTCTCTGTCTGCTCTCTGCAACACCCCAAACTGCCCTTACTTCAGAGGTGGCAGCCAAACCCCTTCATCTGTTAGCCCAAGAGTAACAAAGCACCTTCTCTCTGCACAGACCTTACAGCTGCCTCAGAGCAGCAGTGACTCCTCTCCTGGGCACCAGTAAACCAGAGCAGAACATCCCGGAGCCAAACCATCTGCCCCACCTCCTCCATATGCCCTCCCCAGCCTTTACACCCTGCTCGCTGTGAGGAGCTGTAAAGCAAATTCCTGACCATAGCTTTGGGTTTCCAATCCACACATCTTCCTTTTCATGCTACTTGATTAGCAGTGGAGCACATTTAATTTTGGGGGATGCAGGGTAAACTTCTATCATGGTAACTCAATGTTATTTCAACAGATGTCTATTCAATGCCATCTGTCCCACCTGTGGCTTTGGCTATTATTTCTTACTAATTTTAATCTTGTCTTTGCCTTAAGGGGACAAATTCTTTCTGGTACCTGACTGTAGGTTTCACAAACTCCCTGAGGGAAGCCCAAATGCATTTCAAAAGCATTTTTAATGTGTGTCTTTCATCCTGGTGAAACCAGCTGTCCATGCACATCAATTCCCTGCAGCAAGTTTTCGTTTCATGGAACAGAAATACTCAGCCTCATGGTTGGGTATGGAATTTTTGCTGAATTGAGACAAGGGATCTGCATAAACGGACGGAATTTAGTACTCTGACTTTCCAGCCTCCCTCTTAACTCTTCTGAAGGAAGTAATGTAGGCTTGAGAGCTGAGTCCTGCTGAGAATTTCACAGGGGTTGGAACAGAGATGGGTTCTCCTGCCAGAAGTTTTGTTTTCTGCACACACACTTTGTGGAGGCAGCTTGGCCAAGTGTACACCTTGTACTCAGAAGTCAAGGCAAGGGGAGGATCTCTTTCTTCTGCTAGACCTCACAATCCATGTGAAAAAAAATATGCTTAACTACTAATTATTTATTTTTATTTTGTGTGAAAGGCCCTAGCTCAATTAAAATAGCAGATGCTTATTTGTATAGATAGTGCAGAGTTATTGCAGCAGTCACACTGGAAAAGCATTAGTTATCTAAGGAGACAAATTGAACAAGACAAATCTAGGGCCAACCTGCTTCTCCTCAAGCAGTTTGTAAACACATACTGAGAAGCAGAGAATTAGGAAAGAGCTGAACTTGCTCTTGCTGTGACCCAAATTCAGCTGGTTACGGGCACGCTTCATTTTAATTTACTGTTTCTAAGCAAGACATCATTCAAAGCTGATGTTTGACAGGTGGTGATACTCATATCCTGCTGTTTCCTTCAGGACAGTTTTGTTTCTCTCTAAACCTACTTCACATCTGACTGAAGACCTGCTCTGGGAGCAGGGAGCTCCCAAACAGCTTGGAGCTCCTTTGATGTTTCCTCCACCACCTCGGCTGCCTGGCCCAGGTATCAGCTGCTGCCCCCAATACAGTTCTGAACAGTTTCCTGGGCACTGAAGATGCTCGGACCAGGCATCTTCAGTACCAGCTTCAGTCATTGCCTGAGGTTGCTCTGTTCTCACAGAATTTATCTAATCTTTGATGCATTAACTTCAGGGTGTCACCCTGCTGTGAGAGAAGACAAGGGCAAAAGTCCCAGTGGGGCAAAAGTGGGAAGCAAGGTTCTGTTGCTCTGATTTTTTTCTAGAAAATAAAAAAAAAAAAAAACCCAAACTTTTTCTGAGTTTGGTGAACGGTGCCTATTTTGTGAATATAAAGGCATTTGGCTTTCACTGATCCTCTCCACACCTTCTGATATTTCTCCAAGCAGTGCCCTGAAGGCAGCTCTGGGGTTTGTAAGCTGCTCCCTTGTAAACACTCAAAGGTATTTGTCCAACAGAGGGAGAGCCAGCTTCCCTGTGCAGCAAGTGGATGCTGCAAAATGCAAATAGCAGCAGTTCACAGGGATCGATACATCCAGCAAAGCCCATGCAGCTGCAGTGTCTGGCTGGCTGGTGTGCAAGCTTCTCCTTGAGCAGGGTCTCTAATGGACATTGTGCTGGGACAGGGGGATAATTCTGGCTACATGGACAGAAATTCATGCATTGCTACAGCAGCTCAAGTGCCTGAGGGCTATTGCAGCTCTGCCTTACAGTCAGAGAAGAGCCAGCTCCCCCCCTTGTTGTAGGTAATAAAATAATTCTGCTGCTGTGCAGGACTTCATGCACCTACAGGGTCCATCAAATGGGAGTAAATTGAAATGTGTGCTCTTAAGGCAAGTCCTGCTGGAAACCCTGGCAGGGGTCATGAAGAAGTGTGCGATATTTGTGGGGAATGATGGTTGCCAATACAATAAACCTAACAATTTCTGAACTTTTCCCTCCATTAAGCAAAAATAATCAGTGTCATTACATTTTATATTTTGTGAATGAAAATAATATTATATGTATTCTGAACATTAACAGATTTGAATTTGCTTTTAGCAAGAAATGTGAACATTTTAATGTAAGGGCTATATGTATTATGTTTTACTAGCTGTTGAATACTTCAAGTTCCAGATAGTTAATTTTGGCAATGAGAAATATCTTATGATGTGATAAAGGCACTGAATGAAGCACTTCAGAGGATCAGAGTGTAACGTTATCCATAACTTCCGTCAATTATGACAAAAGACAGCAAAACAAAGCTGCACACTGGGAAGGATGAGGGTACTGTGCCTTTACTCTAATCTTGATTTCAGCTTCTTAAAAGTTTTTTACCATGGCTCAGGAAGTCCTTAAGCCATGGATTGATGGAGATTAAGAGAAAATATCAGGGAACTATGAGCATAGACTTACTTTGATCTTGACATTTTTTTCCTAAATAGGGTATCTGAGCTGGTATGACTCTTACATTTTCAAGTTAATGGCCAAATCCAAAAAGTTGCTAAAAGAAGGAATTAAAGCAGAATATAAACATCTAAATCCAGCATTGAAATAAAAAAGGCTCTCTCAGCTCCAGTCCAATCCTAGAAACACCTAACTCAGGAGGTACCTACCTTCAGTCTCCAAGAACCTCAAATGTACAACAGCCACCTTGCACCTGTGCCTGAAACCTCCATCTCCTCGGTGGGTCTGAATCCTGCTGTGTCCTGCCAGGGTTACAGATGGTTCAGCTCTTGTTGGACTTGGAACGAACCACATGCTTGAGTTCATGAGCTCAGTTTGTGCTAAGGATGTGCAGCTGAGAAGGTGAAAAAAAAAAAGAAAAAGTAAGCCTTCTGAGAGAGAAGGAAGCAAGTGCAGAAGAGTCTTTAGTTCAGCAGTTGTGGCTGGTCTTTAAGGAACAGGAATTGTGTCCTTCTGGCTGGAATTCACAGCTTCTGGAGGAAGACTGAAACTTCAGATCAGGTAGGTGCTCTCACCACTAAACTAAAAATTATACTCACCTTTGATCTTCCTCTTATAGCTCAATGAATCTTTAATTCTTTTTATGCAAAGAAGAACAGGTTCAGCATAAGGGCATGCAGTGCTCTCCTCTGCTCTCTCCATCTTCCCTGGATATCTGGCACCCTGGAAGATTTTTGTAGCTCCCTAGGGAACACGGGTTGGTATTTCTCAGGCAGCAAATCAAGCTGAACCCAGATCTCCTCCTTGTCACCCTGCTGACAACCTCCTGAGAAATACAGATGGCCAGCTGCAGCCTGCAGGAGTGTCCTGTGTTTGCCTCCAGATGGACAGACTGCCCAGATCCTGAAAGGTGGTTCAGCCCCAGTGACAGGCATGCTTTGAAAGCTCATCCCTGAGCTCCTTCAGTCATCAGATTGTCTTCTTTCTGTCTCTTGGGACAGGGCATTTTACAGCAGAACAGGTCCTAGAGAACAAGCTGAAGAAGAAAATCCAACTCACAACACCCAACATCTGGAAGTCTCAGACTACTCTCCTGGAAGACTGGAATTTTAAAAACATGTTCCAAATCTGGTAAATGGTAAAACACTGAAAGAAACATCCAACCTCCCACGCTGGCATCCTCACCACCACCTTGGATGTAAGTGCATGCAATAGTTGTGAGAGGCCCAATCCAGCAGACACTCTGGAATGACTGCGGGAAGGGGGTCTGATGCAGCACAATATCTCTTGAGTTATCAGCAGCTTGAGGTGGGTAAGTGCACTGTCCCTTGGAGCAGAAATTAAGGAATGGAAATTCTTGTGCTCCTGGAATTTTGGAGCTTCAGTGCAGAATGTCTGTGTTCTTCGCCTGTCCAAATTTGGGAACTGTGTGTGAACAGTCAAGTGCTTCCTTGATCCGTCAGGTTCTCATGTCCATACACCCCACCTGAAAAAGAAGTTTCAAGTTAGATCCAGACAAGCTTTTAAGTGCTTAACAATTGCTTTGGCCAACAACAGCAATCACCACAGTTCCTGCTCAGCTGACGACATCTAATGCAGAGGTCCAGACAGCCTTTGTGTTTCACCAGGGATGCCCTGTCGGTGCCTTATCCTTCTTTGGCCACACACAAAGGCGCCTGAGCCTTGCCAGCCCTCAGCAGCCAGCAGTGGAGCCTGACTCACTTTTGGAAAGATGTGAGGTGCCTGACTCTAAGAGGGGATTTGGCCTTGCCACCCCAGCTGAGGAAAGGTATCTCCCTGCAGGGCTGGCAGGACCTCAGACACTGCCTCAGCAGCTGATTTGGAAACTCCCTGCCCCTTGTACTGCTCTGGTACATCCCATGGCAGAGGGAAAGCAGGCTCCCAGCAGCCTGGATCAAAATGTAACCTAAGTGTTGCCATGTACTTTTTTGTGACTACCTTCCGAATTACTCGGGTCGGTTCAGAAAATGGTACCAGCTGCCTCAGGGATCACAAGTGATCACCCCGTGTCTTGGGGCACAAGATGCATTGCATCAGTCAGGCAATAACTTCAGGTCTCCAGGAATATAGATCCTACTGAAATTAAACATTAAAGTCACATTGTGTTTACCTTAAAGCAATCTGACGAGGGATTAACTAGGTGATCAGTCCATCTCACCACATCACAGAGGAGTAATTAAATTATTCCCAAACAAAATTGCTAGAATTTGACACCTAATCTAACTGCTGATATCTCTGTAATCTTTTCTTCCTACTTGTTCAAATGCTCAACTCTCCTTATTAAGAACAGTGCCGATTTTGTCCTGCAGAAAGTTAGAATATGTTTCTTTTTCTTCTTCATCTGTCCTTGTTGATCTGTGGAATCAGATCTATGGATCTGGGAGTAACAGACCCTATCACACAGAGTTATCCTGGCTTTACGGAAGGGGCTGGTGAGCCTTTATTTGGAATATAGTTCCCACTACTGGTCACCTAATTAGAGAAGTGAGCTGCTGCAAATTGGGACGTTGCAACAGAGTCCAAATGATGCAAGAACTTAATTATTCAGAAAAGGTTTAGAAAATCTACGGTGTGGCTGCTGCCTTTGGAAAACAGGAGATTAAAAAGCCACTTTAGGGGGGTTTGCAGAGCTCTGGGGGAATAGCAAAGATTCACATACACGGGAAGAACAGAGCGAGTGACAAATACCAGAACAAAAGGGAAATTAACAGAAGCTTAAGTAGGGATGAGCAGCAAAGCAGTGTAATTTATTTGTGAATTTATTTGTATTTAGCACAGTTAATATATGGAAAATTATACTAAAGCTGGAACAGAAACAACTATTAGAAATCATTTTACAAGGCTTTAGACACGTGTGGAGGCTTAAAATAACTCTCTGGGATGCAAGTCATAATTCAGAGGAGTGGAAAAGGACTTACGTCCTCACAATCTCATCTCTCAAAACATTTAGCTCCATTGTGCTAAGAAATAGACACAGTTACTTTAATGTGACCCTACAATTCTCAGGGAAAGGTTTACATTTACAAAATTAATTTCCCTTACAGCTTCAAGTATATAGATGTGGGTGAAAATCATCAGAGACATTCGAAAGGGCAGGGCTGAACCCTGATCTCAGCACCAGCAGAGCAAAGCCCGAATGACTCCGAGAAAAATTCTGGCTGCACGCAGGGATATAACTGAAATGATATCTGGTCCTGAAGTGCTGCACTCCAGACAGAAAAGCCTTGATATCCCCTCCTTAAATTTTAAGAAAAAACGATCAAAAGAGTCCCAAGTCGTTTCCACGGCTCTTGGAAGAAGCCTGTATGTCGCGGTTCGCATATGATGCCCCCAGGCCATCACCTTCAGCAGGCGCTGGATCAGAGCGGGCGGCTCGCTCCTTCGACCTGCAGCTCTGCCCGCTTGAAGACCACACTGCCTCCAGCTCGGCGAGCCCGCGGGGAACTCGGCCTCCTTGCGCACCGAGGGAGCGTGGGACAGCGGGGTGTTGCCCCGAGGCAGTGTGTGTAATCCCCGCATCTCTCTTTTCCTCCCTTCCCCGACGGGCGCTCGGCCCGCCGCTCGGAGACACGTGCGTGAGATCCCAACTTTCTTTCTCTCCAGGGGAGATCTCCGCAGGCGCTTTACGATGCCAGAGCTCCCGCTCTGCTACCACCGTTTACTCGGAAAATCACAGGCAATTAATCACGGTTTTCTCGCGGGAAAACCCACTTGATTTTGGACCCGTCGTCACGCAGGGAAACTACAGAACACCGTGTCGTTACCTAACCTGAACTCTGCTAAAGGCGTTTCTTCCTAGGGCTCCCCTTTCACTCGGCAAGCCCTGCCTGCCTCTGGAAGAGCGGGACGGGTGTACCGGGCTGTGGGTACACCTGGGATGCGTTGAGGAGCACGATGCACCCGCGATGTTGTCCCGCTCGTCTTTGGGCCGCCGAGGCAGGACGCGGGGAGCCTGAGGAAGCCGCGGGGAACGCTCTGAGGTGACCTGCTGCCCCGGCCGGGGCTTTCCCAGGCCCCTCCCGCGGGAAGCTGTGCGTGTCGGCGGCGGCACGGA
>VWZN01003323.1:218970-265439 GCA_013396955.1 Regulus satrapa
CCCCCCCCGCCCCGCCCGCCGCCGCTCCAAGGAAAAGAGGCGGCGGGAGCATCCTTGGCGCCGTCGGGGCGGGGGCGAACCGCTAGAGCCGCGGCAAATTCCGAACTCCCGGCTTGCAAACTTTCCTGCCGCGTCGGGGAGAAGGAGAAGAGAGGACGGGGCCCGGAGGGAGGACGCGGGGTTAGTGGAGGGGTTGGGAAAGGGGCACTCGGGACGTTGATGGAAGGGCTGGGGGGGACCGGTGGAGGGGCCGGAAAAAAGATACGTGGAGAACTGTTGGGGGTCTGTGGAAGAGCGACTCGGGGGGCTGGCAGAGATGCGGGGCAGGGGGGCTGATGTGCCCAGCGGCTGTGTTGGCAGGTGCGGGCCAGTGCCATCGCCCAAGACGCGGACCAGAACTACGACTATGCCAGCAACAGCGTGGTGCTGCACCTGGACTCCGGCGACGAAGTCTACGTCAAGCTGGATGGAGGCAAAGCACACGGAGGCAACAACAATAAGTACAGCACTTTCTCTGGCTTTCTTTTATACCCTGATTAACACGCAAGTGACATGGCACAACTGGCCCCGCCACTGATGCACATGGGGCTGTTTGGCAATTCCATACCCCGTCGTGCTGCTGTTCCTGCTGGTGTCCACTGTCTCCGCAGGTCACTTTAGCTTCATTATCAGTTTGTATGTTTTTATTTTCACCCTTGTGGAAGAGAAATAGAAATGAAACAAAGTGAACCCCTTCCTTACTCTCCCCCGTTTCTTCTGACCCCCCACTCTCCCTCTGTCTGCCTGAGCGTTTCGTGTGTCACATGAGGGACTTGGCAGCTTGAAAAACTCTCGAGTGGTTCCAGGAGGGTTTAAAAGAGCCCTGAGTTTGGACTGTGTCACACACGGAATTTGAACAGGTCGCATTTTTTCATCAATAAGTATTAATGACAATGATGAATTTTCAGATCAACTATTCACGAAGTGGGACTGGATCATAACTGTTTTTTTCCTCTGCTGCTTTGTATGGGGTCAAGTGTAAACTTTTCTTTCTGTGCAATGCAATGCTCGTGTGAATGACGGTGTCATTAACGTCAAACCTGTTTCTGTCTGCAAAAGAATTTGGTCATTGACTGCAGTCACCCAAATACCACATTAAATTATGTTTTTAGACAATGCCTTCTTGCTTTCTGTCTCTTCCAGTGCTACAAAGGAGCACTGTGGTGGTACCACGGGAGGGTGGGGAGTAAAGGAGGGGGTCACTTCAGTCCCTTAGGTTTATAGTCATATTTAAAGTTAGGATGGGGTTCCTTGCCTAGGTCTTGAATATAGTTCAAGGGGGGCTGGGAAGAAGTAGAGAGAGAGGAAAAAAATCTTCACCTTTGCGCAGTTTTATGAAAAAAGGCACACAGTGATCAAGAGGTGAAAGTGGGGGTGTCGAGCAAATCTACTAAACAGATTTGCTGGGTTAAAACCTGATCCAGAGGTTAGTGAAGTACAGGAAAAGCAGTTTAATCAGTGATTATGCAAAGCCATGTTTCTGTAACATGCCTGACAAACGTTAAGAAGGCAGCAGGGGAGAGAGTTTCTCTAAACCCTTGCACTTGCAGAGTGTGTATGGATTGGAAACCGCACCTGACTGGAGGTGGGTCTGCACAGCGTTGAGACGGGCTGGGTGAGAAAACTCACTCAAGACTGATGGATTTAGACCATTTAGAAAGGTTTTCTCCTGATGGTCCTCTAATTCCCAGCCACCCTTGGTCTTTTTTCAAAATGCACAGGTGTGTCAGTAGTGCATGTGGTTCTGAGCCTTTGGTGGAGGAGTTGCATTTTTCATCATCATTACCCCAGTAGGTAACCTCCTCAGTTTGGGTAAATTGGGACTGCTCTGCTGAAGCTAAAAGAGCTAAATTGATTTACAAAAGCACTTACTTTGATTTTACTGTCTTGTCGTTTCATTTTTCCCTCCTGAAGGTCTTACCCCTATCAGCTCTCTGCCCTTCACAGCGTTAGTGCAGTTTCACAGATAAAAGTGAGACAGGAGTTGGCCTGAGACAGCTCTGCCAAGGCTGGAGCTTTGTCCCGGCCCTGATGTTGCAGGAGAAAAGCAGAGCCCCGGTCAGACGGAGTTGTTCCAGCCTCACTTCGGGGCAGCCCCGTGATGACCAAGTTCTTAGAGTCCCTCCAGTCTCCCACCTAGTCCTCAGTGGGTATTGTCTTCTCGTTGGCTGGAAGAGGAGGGTCAAAGGGAGAAACCAGTTCTTCCATCCCATCAAACGTCCCCTGCCGAGGGAGGCAGAGTTCATAACCAGGTACATGTGTTAGACACTTATCAATCTCTTATGTCTTGTCGATTTGTACTATTTAGAATATGATTAAAACCGGTGTCTGAGACCATCCAAATGAAGTATAATTGCTATGGATCCTCAATTCCCACCGGATCCGTAATCCTTTTTGACTATTCCTCCCCCCTCCTTCAATGAAATGGAGCTTAGACACAAAGCCCTTGGTTTAAATTTCAAAAAATTAAAATTGACATGCAGCAGCATTAGCAGGAGCCAGGAGGAATTCTAAGGAGGTGCCTGGGCTCTGCTTTATCCTTTGCATTAAGAAGCAATTTGTACTTCTAACAAAGACCCAACTGTTCCCCCTTGGCAAAAGGGCAATGAAGATGCCTTGCAAGGGAATTGCTGTTCACAATACTTAAACAAATTTGAATCTTAGATTTTTAAATCTGTATTCCCTGGTGGAGCCTGCTCCTCTCAATTCAAATGCAGGGCTGGTGGTGTGTGCCTGCCAAGGTGTCAGTAGCTAAGCGGATGATGGATTGATGAGGCAATGGGAAGACACAGGCTCACAGTGGCAGTTTGCCCCGACAGTGATCTATGTATCTGCACATTATCAATGTCATGAGGAGGCTTGAACCACCCTCGCTAGATGTCTCATTTTCCACTTATCTCTTATGTACTAATTATCAGGCTGGATTATTCCCCAGGATAGAAACAAAAAAAAAATTGCTCATTGCCACTCTACTGACAGTTTACACAATCGATAGAATTAATGTCTCCCTCAGCTGCTCACAGGCTTTTTTGTTTCCTCTCCTCATTGCAGGGTCTTCCGAGATTGCCTCTGTGGGGGGTTGATGGCTCTCACCCGGCATTTCTGGTGGTGGTGCTTGGACGGGCTCCTCTGTCCCAGTCATCTTGGTGGTAGCTCAGTGTGTGGGTTGTGGTTTTTTCCTGAGGTAACATGGGGAAAAGCAATTGAGAGATGAAAAACTTCAGTGCTTGGTGGTGCAGTTACCCAGAAAAGCAGAGGCAGCACTGTGGATGGGGACGGTGGTCCCTGTGAGGCCAGTGGCTGTGGGTGAGAGCAGGGTCACACACAGTCCAGCAAACAGCCTGAGGTGCCTTTGTAACCCTCTGGGCTTCGACTGAGTCTTCCTGCCCTTGGGAATGGCCTGCGGGTCCTGCACGTTTCATGTCACCAAGAGAAGGGGTTGTTTGTGAGGGGGGTACCCTCGTCCCCTGGTTTGGATGGGAAGAGGAGAATTAAAGTGTACTCAGGGGGCTGGCTTCATCTTTCTCTGGCACTGGCTTTCCCAAATGACACTGCATCTCAAACATTAGCCTGTGTCTGCTCTGGGAGTCTGACCCCTCAGAGGCGTTATTTACTTGATGAGTTAAGCAAATGCTTTTAAGAACTGGGACGTGATCAGGTGTGATGTGAATAGGGAAAACCCCCAGAAAGGAGTGGAAGATTAGAGTTTTAGACAAAAGGTGCTCTCTGTTTCTGAGAGCATGCACACAGCCATGTGCTTAAGTTAAAATTATAATACAGAATTTAAGATTAAAACAACAACAACAAAAAAAACCCCAGGTGTTCATGCTGTCAAAGTAACTTAGTGCACCAGCAAATCCTTGATCTTTGTGCTACCAGTGTTCACCTTGACCCTTACCCTGTGCCTGGTCAGTACTGGCTGTGGAAGGGATCCCTGGAGGAGAGGCGAGCAGGGAGATGTTGAAGCACACAAACATCATGAAGAGGAAAATGGGGGTGCTGCTGAGAGCCCTGAGGGGTTGCCATGCACCCCTGGTCTGTGGTTGTTCCCTGGAGGAAGGTGTTCAGGTTACTCTGCTCTGATCACTTGTTTTCTTCAGTCTTGACCTTCACTGGTTTGAGAAACTCCTGGCAAATTTCTAGGGAGGTGGGTGAGGAAATCCTGCTTTCTCTAGAGTGAAGAGGGTGAGGTGCTAAGTTTTCTCCAGCCAGGGTACAGAGGTGAGGAATCCATTCTGTGAGAGCAGCTGGTGTATCCTGCACTAAGTCTGGTGCCTCTGTGTTTTCCAGGATCACAGCTTGCAGATTTCCTCCTTGGCATTCATTCCCTTGTGGAGCAGGGCCTGGGTCCGTGGGCTCCCTGTCTTGTACCAGCAAGAACAGTGTTGGGTTCTCCTCTCCCTTTTGCTGTAAGAAAAGCAAAGTGTTGCTTTTTGCGCCGCGTGCCTTTACACACCTGAATTGAACCACGCATTGGTCTTCGTCTTGCTGCCTTTGAAATTCACTCTGGGCATTTTTCTTGGTGTTTTAGTGCTTGTTTATCTCTTTGCTTGGCTCCTTCAGTGGCTCACAGTGCCTGGGCAGGTTTAATTTGTGAACTCAAAAAGTGTGGAGCGATGGGATGCTCATGTGTTCTTTTTCTGTTTATGCCACAGACTAATTATATTAAGTGGTCTGTGACAATAGAGACAAAACGGCATATAAATATATTTGAAATCTGTGTTAAATACATTTATTTTTTGTAACGTGCTATTTTTTTTTTTCCTTTTTGTGATTGGACTGAACTCTGGGAAAAAAATCCTGCTAAAATCATGTGTCTTAGCATTGTCTCTGGGATAAAGAAGCCTGTCAGAATAAAATAAAGACTAACTGAATCTTCACTGACTTTGAGACTGCAAGAAGTTTCGTCCTTTTTACTGTGAAAGCCTACATGATGCAGAGACTTGGAAGATTAATTACAGATGAGAGAGGTAAATTGTAACTGTGTGCACACCCTGTCAGTTTTGGGTGAGAGCCTGCTCTCAGCTGGTTTCACATTTAATGGCAGAAAGAGGTTTATAAACTGCAGGTAACATGCAAATGGGGACTCATTTCTCTAGACCAAGCCCGTGCCAGTTCAGAAGTGAATCCCTTGGTCACAGAGCAGGTGCCAGAGCAGCAGTGGAGGAGATCCTTCACTACTTCTCGAGCCCACTTGCTCTTGAATGAGCTTCATTTTTTAAGGTTTTGGGGGCACTGCAGCAGGGGCATTAAAGACTAAAGGGGTTGAGCTCCTGATTCCTCTCTGTTTAGGACCAGTTTGTTAATTGCCTCAATGATAAGTTACAAAGAGGCCAGTAAAGGGCAGAGCTTGTTCCCTGGATCAGCCAGGGGAGCAGGGGCATTTCCTCCTGGGTAGGTGACAGGCTGAGGCTGGGGTAGAACTTGCTGTTCTAGGCTTGAAAATACATTGGAATTCCCCTTTTTTACCCTTGCATTTCAGGTTGAAGCCTTGAGAGCTGGTGGTTTCAGGGGAAAATTTGAAGAGTGCCAAGCCACTGCTGTGTCCTGTCCCCTGCCAGAGTGCTCAGCAGGATCTCTCAAGGTTTTGCAGAGTATAATTCAGAGGGAGCTATGAGTGATGATCCAGTTTCCTTGCAGAAAAATCCACAAGTGCCCACAAATTTGGCCCTTCCAATTATAAAATAGCCTAAATTAACCATTCAGCTGTGTGGCACAGCTCTCTCTATATCCTGATGAATGGGAGTAGATTTTCTTCACAGGGGCTGATGGCATATCCCTCTCTCTCTGCATTTGCTCCCATTTTGGGGTTTTTTTTGGCACAAACTAGGGTGGAAACAGAAAAGGCCTGCTTGGTCTTTATGATCTGCTGCCCTATTAATGCAGGATTATTTCCTCCAGTGCTCTGTGAGCACGGTGACACAGAGAGCATGGTTTGCCTGCAGCCCTTGACTGCACTCCTCCCAGTGAGGGCACATTCACATGATCCTAGCTCTTGCTTTTGCTTGCAGCTGCCAGATCATGTCTAGAAAAACAAACAAAAAAAAGTATCCAGCTCCAGTCTTGAATGCAGTTGAAATGTTTTCTTGGTGACATTTCTCTTTGTCAACAAATTGCTTATCACTTAAGTGTTGTGTTGTGATTCCCATCCCAGAAAGGAGAGGTCTGCTGCTGAGAATGGGGGAGAGGAATGCCCAGGAGAATAACTTGGTCAAAGATGTGAGCACAGACTTTATGAACAATGATTCTTTGTCGGTTCTTAGCTCTGAGGTGCAATTTCGGTGGTATGATAATGCAGAAAATGTTTTAAGTCCTTGGGGAGGAAGCTGCTTTTCAGGTGCTGTCTTGCTTTTCCCTCATTATTGTAATGCTGTTCCTGGAGCTTTGTGTCAGTCGTGCTGTGCTGCAGCATGTGAATGCAGGGGGTGATGGAGATCAGATCCAGGTGGATCTCTCTGTTTTGTTTTGGTATACTGTTGAATTCTTGACATTTGCTTCCTGTTCTTCTAGTACCTCATTTTTCAGGGAGCTGTGCTGCTTGGGAGCTGCGAGCCCAAGGGTCAAAGTTTGCTTCCAGGTACACTTATGTGATTCTTTTCACACTTAGCTTTTTTCACACTGGAGTCAGAATCAATCCTGAACTACATTACATGTATCTTCCCTCAGATTTCCAGTGTGGCAACTGATTAAGTGGTGTTTGGGGATGCAAGATGAATCTCAGTTTTTGTACCCCAGAGGTGGAAATGGTTCAGGTCCATTTTTTTGTCCTGCCCAGTAAGTGTCACTATGTAAATGCTTTTCACCTCCAGAGGACAGGGCAGCTCCTTTTGCTGAAGTCTAGCAACCTGCTGAGGAAAGAGAGGTGTCAAATACCTTTGAAGCTCAGCTCCTCCAAGCCCCTGCTGAGTACATCGCTGCAGCTGAGAGAGCTCGGATCGTAAACTTCAGCCTCCCCTCTCAAAAGGCAAAGCATCCTTGAGGAGTAACACTGCTGCTATTTATCAATTTGTGTGAGAATGAAGCCTGAATACTATTAGAGCTGAAACACTAATTAAGCCAATAAATTCCTTTGTCTTTTTGGGTGTGTTTGCAATTAATATGCAAAATCCCATTGATTCCAGCAACTCCATAATTCACGATGCAGTGTTATTACATATTGACGGCGTACCCTGTGAAACATCCAAAAGACACTGCTGTGCATAGTAAGAATCCTGCTGTGATCCCAGTTAAACTGTTTCAGGCTGGGTGAGTCACAACGCTCCACCAGGTTCTTCCAAAAGCTGGCTGGCAGTGGAAGGGGTAGGAAGACCCCACAGAAATGTGTCTCTGCTGAGCATACGCTGTGTCTCAAGGGCTATTTGCACTTTATATTGCTTTCAGGATTACAGTGGAAAAAAAAAAAACCAAGGAAAGATGTTCCAGCTGATCCTAAAAAAAGGCTGAAACTGATGCAAATAGAAACAGATCGTAAAGGAAATATGTATTTGGATCAAAGCAAGGCAGTTCTTTAAAGCTGCCTTAGCTTTAATTTGCATCTGATGGGGAAATCTAAATAATCTTTCCTCAAGGTTTGTTCAAAGCTATGAGATGGGAGACAGGACAGGAAGGCTTCTGAGAGAAGGAACACTTTCTCTCTTCCAAGGAAACATTGTTTTGGCATCCTAGGACAGAACAAGAGTCCTTGACCGCTGAACCCTGCGGTGACTCTGCCTGGAACTGCCTTCTGCAGCATCAGAAGAAGCTCTGCCCAAATGTTTTTCAGCATCCTTCACTAAAGCAGCAAAATCAGGAAGACATTGTAAGGAATGACTGGCTCTTAGTCTCAGAGTATTTAATTGAGAGGGCTGCCTACATGAGGCTTTGTTGCTGTTTTTACTTATGTTTGGACTCCTTTGTGTCCCCACGTCTGTGGCAGCTCTGCTCTCAAGGTGGAAGGGCTCAAGGAAAGGATGTGGTTGGTAGGGCAGATATTCTTCATGGGGTTGGTCTGATCCTCATCAGAGCAAGAGGGCAAGTGCTCAGTTGCTTTGGTGAAGTAAGAGACAGGTTAAGCTTAATCTTGGGCTGGGGTTTTGTGGCGGTGATCCTTTTTGTTGCTATTTTCAGTTCTCAGGAAATCAGTCGATTTGGTCTTGGCATAATCAATAAACCTCTGTATTGATATGTTCAGCCTCTGGAGCAGAGCATGGCATGGATGTGCTTTTAGTTCAGAACAGCACAAATCAAATACACAGTTGAATTAATTTGTGGTTGGTGTTTTCTGATAACTGCAATTCAGATTTGCTCTTCCCATTCCCACTGCCATCGTCCAAAGGAAAAAAAAAAAGAAAAAAGAAAAAAGAAGGAGGCAATCAAGTTAAAACTGAAGCAATTGTAGATGCATTTGATCCTCATGTATGCAGAGGCTGTATGACAGCTTTAGGGAATGGAAGATGAACAATATACAGGATGCTGTCTCTGATTTCAAAGATACCATGTTTGATTTCAGGCACAACGATAAAGGAGAATTCTTGATAGCTTGTCCAAGATAATTTTCTTCTGAGTTAGTGCACTAACTACCTACCTAACCACAAGCTGTCCTTTTGCTTTTTCTTTTCTATTAGTGGACTAATAGGACTGCCAAGCTTTACTTTCTAGATGGGTCTTAAATGGGAAGCAGTTTGTTCCATGGAAGAAAGATGCTTGGGGAATCAATTTATGCCAGCTTGTAGCCACCAGAAGCCTTTGTACTTCAGCAGACTTTAAATTGAAAAATGGAGCTTGCTCTTCATACTAGATTTCTCAAACTACTTACTGCAAGCAATAGAAAAGCTAACTTGTCAGGTAGGCAGGGATTTTTTGAGGTATCTCTATGTGTTTATCACTTGGTTCACTTCTGGAATTCTCCAAGTGAAATACGGGAGCCTGAATTGCTTAAGGAGGTCAAACGAGGTAAATATAACAGTCCCCTCTGGCCTAAAAAAATCCATTAATTGTGCTGTCAAATGGAAGTATGGACAATGGCAGAGCTGACTTTATAAAAATTTACCTTAGCTCTTACAAACTGGTGGTGGGAGGGAGTGAAGTGAGAGGAGTAAAATGATTTTGGGGTAGGATTGGGCAATCACCTCTGTCTGCAAAATGAGGTCCATTTCTGTCCTCAGACCTTTCTACAAGGCACAAATACAAGGGCAAGTCTTCTAGGGGCAGAGTGGCCTGATGATTTCCCATGTGTTTCCCTGTAGGCTTCTCTGTGGGTGACAATTCTTCAGGCAGGCATCAGAGTTGGCATCAGATAATGCAGAGAAAACTGTGGATTTAACAGATGTGAATCTGTCTTCTTCCTTTCTCTCTTTTATTCCTCATAAATAAGAAAACTATCTGCAATTGGAGCAAATGGCACTCAAAACAACTGTGGGAATATTATAAATATTGATCTTGTGATTTGGTTGAATGCAGTGAATTCAAACCTGCTGGATATTGTTATGGTTGTACATTGCCAGGAGGAACAGCGTGGTGTGGGACACTGCCAAAGTGTGCTCTGTGCTCTGCTCAGGTCAGTGCCACCGTTAGTGCTGGGAGTCATTAAGCAGGAGGTCTGTCTGTTAAATTTGCAGATTGCATCAAGGCAGAGGAAATTATTAATCCCAAAGTGGCTTTGACAAAACAGAAGAAATAGATGTAAAAATACCAGAAGAGAATTAAAGAGATGCAAGTTACCTGTACCTGGAGGCAGTGTATGGCATGGAAATGTGCTGGAAAGCCAGAAGGGATTGTCCTTGAGGACAAGAGAGGAAGAAAAATGTGTTACTGAGGTAATTTTGGTTAGGAGACAGTGAGGACCTTGTGATGTAGTAGCAAGGTCAAACAGAAAGGGGAATTTTTGGATGGTGAGGCAAGGGAGCAGGTTGCCTGGAAAGGCTGTGGGTCTCTGGCACAGAAGGGCTCAAAGAGTGCACCAGACTCAGATCCATCAGATCCAGCTGTAACAAAGCTGTGTTGGGGTGGGGAGCCGAGCCAGATGACTCCTCAGACCATATGCACTATTGATTTTCCATCAGCCTTCCTTTCTCTGTGGATCTGCAGAGATATATACACCCATCTGCCTGCCTGTAATAGAGCCCTCGAAAAATGAAGTTGGTGCATTTCTGTGCCCCCAGAAACTCTCTCTCTGCACACCAGAGTGACTCCATCTCTGTTAGGTCCATTTTGGAAGGGCAGGTGGGGTGATGACATGTGGGCAACGTGGTGCTGGTGGAAGGACTGTTGCAGGGTGTGAGTTCCTAGAGATAAGTTCTGTTATCATAGCTCCAGACTGCCAGAGCTCGTGATGTCCAGGATCCCCCAAGTCCCACTGAATGACTGTGCAGAGCTGTTCTCACTACAATGCGTGCTCTTTTGGCATGAGCTCTACAAATCTGAGCACGTTTCTGCACCTGAGCACGTTATTTTTGCCTCTATGGTAATAAGATGGAAATAGGGACCTGCTGGTCAGCAGGCATCTAACACTCAGGTACCTCTGAAGTTCATGAATTCGTGAATAAGAGAAACTGAAACACCTCTGAGCTCCAGGAATGCTGTGTCAGCACACAGCTCCAGTAACCCAAGCAGAACTGAACACTCAGTGTTTTCACCAGTGTCCCACAGCAAGTGAGAACAACTCTGAATTTTTACTGGTTTTAGGGGTTTTTTGTTTTTGTTGGTTTTTTTTTTTTTAAATCTGTATAATCTACAGATTATATGTTGAAAACCAACCAGGATAACCTGAAGTATTTTCCTATGTTACTCACCATTGGCAGCTCTGTGAGTGATGCAGAGGTTTATCTCAAAGCTCTGTATCCCTGCCACTTAATTTCCCTGTTTCTGTAGCCCCTTTGTCTAGCATCTCTGGCTCTGTGGGGGCTTTCTGAGGTGTCCTCTTCAAGTCCAAATCCTGGATCCTAGTCCTAGCTTTTTCAGGTGTGTCAATTCTACACATTGAAGACATAGTCTTCAAGAAAACTTTGAGATGTAGAAGGAAAGAGGACGGCATAGCCTAGGTACAGTGCTTGTGGATTTTTTTGTTTTTCCCTCCTCTCAGCTCAGAATATCAAACGGAAAAACGATAATATTTTTCCAAAAGACAAAAGAAACCCCACTCTAAAAACATTCATGCTTTTAAAGTCTTGGCTTGAGTTTGCTTTGACTTCATTCACAAGGATCTGCCTACCCTTGTTTCCATCCCAGGCCAGAGCTGCTATATTTAAGCCTCTGCAGGACAAGGTTTACAGTGACAGTGCTGACTCACCCTTCAGTGAGAGTCACAAACAGGGACTCCTGTGATGCATCAGCTGCCACCAGAGCCCTGGTCCCTCGCAGCCGAGCAGGGCAGACCATGGCACATCCCTGATGCTGAGCTGGCATCACACGGTGGGGCAGCGGTGGGACACGTGGCAGTGACTGAGATGAGATCGTTGGGAAGTGAAATCAGATCCAATTGCATTAGAAATTCATGTCAGATAAAGCCAGTGGAAGTACCGCAGAGCTATACATACATCTGCTTAATATATTTGTTACATATCCCTCCCAGATTGATTCTGGGTTTAAATTTAAAAAAAAAAAGTTTGTTTTTCTTCTTCTCTGTTATTCATCTGGTAGTTTTGTAATATTTAGCTGTTCCTCACTGTTTGATTGGATTTGTGAGCTTCCCAGTTGTGTCAATGAAGTGATCATCAGAGAGGTGGAGTTAGACCTGGCACAGGGAAGTAGCATGGCAGATTTTCCTGCTCCTGCACACCTCAGGTCTGGTGCCACTTGCAGTCACCAACAGCAGGCTGGACTGACCCATGGGCAGCTCATCTGTGCAGCCCAGCAGTAACACTGATTAAAATCTGGCATTAGCAGTGTAGCTTGGAGTAAGCTTCAAGGCTGATTGGCTTCCAATATGCCAGCAGAGTCCAGGTGTAAAAGCATGCCTGCTTTTTGTGCCCAGCAGAGGGTTCCTCCTCCAGCCTCTCTCTGGGGTGTTGTCCTGCCTTACTCCTGGCTCACAGGGACTGCATTTATTTTGGTGATAGCAGCATGCAGGGCTGTAGAGCTATTTGTGACTCGCGGAGTTGTCCGGACTTTATTCAAAGGTTGTTGGAACCCAATCCTGAGCAAGATGTTTTAGGGGACCCTGCCTGAGCAGGGAGGTTGGACAAGATACTCTCCAGTGGTCCCTTCCAACCATAACTGTTGTGTGATTCTGTGACTTTCCAGCTCTATAACTGAGACAGACCATGACCCATATGTGTCTCTAGGAAAACAAATCACCCTTCTTTGGTGGGGTTACTCATCTCACCTCCTCCAGCTCACGCTTTGTCCTCTGTGCTCTGCTGTCTGTGGAAACGTGCCTGGAGCAGGGGTGCCCAGCTCACTGCCAGCACCCAGACCACAAGCTAAATGTTGTATTTCCAGTGCCCCTTGGTCTCATCTTGCTGGGACCTAGCTCGGACGTGCTGGGCCTGATGTGGTGACTTTGTATTGTTTCCTGCACGCGTTCATCTGCTTCCCAAACCAAGTGCCAGGCTGGTGTCCAACATCCTGCAGCGATGAGTGATCTGTGCTGTGCACAGCAGTTCCTTTTCCTCTCTGTCTGAGCTGCCATCCCGTCACTTCCTCAGCTGTTCCACTGGGACACGGCTGCTCTGCTGCCTCTGGGCTTTCCCACCTTTCTCATGCTCTCCCCTTTCAGCAGCTGCCATGGAGAAAAGGGAATCTCTAAGCATGGGCCCAGAGAGCAATACAGGTCACTTGCTCAGTGTGTGGGGCCCCTGTGCTGCAGTCCATGCTTTGGTGCCAGGGGCCAAGCCCTGTCTTTGCAAGCACTACAGTGCCTCTAAAAAGCACCTATCTGGAATAGAGAATGTTTATCTTCAGTGTCAAATAACCACACTGCAGATTTGCATGTTCTGGTGCAGTCTGTGCCACCTGGGAACAGCCACAAGGGTGGGATCTCCATGGGACAATTTTATTTTAGCCTGTGCAGGCAGTGGGAGTCCATGTAGCCAGAGGGTGAGGATGTAAAGCCATGCTTCAGAGAGGGGGAAACCTTGGCAGAACTCCACTTTCTTCAAAAGGGGTCTGTGTGGTCTGCTGATTAAAATTATTTTAGTGTAAATCAACACTGGCCTGTTCCACATTGCAAGGAGCAAGGAGGGAGAAAAAAGAGAATGGTTTGACATGGCTCTTTTAGCCTTCTGGTTCTCAAGTTTTGGTGCAGAGTGAAGAAACTAACGCTAATAGCAACCCTCAGCATAAAGCCTTATTAAAATATTTCTGATAGTTTTTTAGCCAACTAAAGTAAACCAGAAAAACCTGGCCCCTATATTCAGCAATTACACTTCATTAAGGGTATCTCTCAGGTGTAACTTCATCCTTGATGTCACCCAAAAGTTAGAGAGATAAAAAAACATATCAAAATTGCAGCAAATTGCTGTAATCTGGAGAGATTAGAGCTGTGAGGGTTTGTGACCTGCAAAAAATCAGAGTGCAAAGCAAACAATTCTCTGTGCGTAAGGAACACTGACAAACATATATGGGGATGGGGAGGAAGAGTGCATCAAGCTGATGCAGACACCCACCAGGCTTGCTCGTGTAGTGGTTTGTGTACACACTGACTGCGCTCAAAGGTTTTACCCCCAACTGCTGCCTCAGAGGAAGTCTTCATGCTGCCTCTGCCAAAGCTCAGTGGACAAGAGCTTGTGGAGGAATGATGCATGGTCAGTGTGAGAGCAAAGAGTGTTATATGATCTACTTCTTGTTCTACCTACACCTGAATGTTAATTTTTGCTTTCTCTTCAAGGGAGGCTGCTAAATGCAAATTACCTCTCCCCCACCAGAGAAGCTGATAAGGTGATGACAAAAAATATGCAGAATAAATGATGCTAAGCACTGCCTTGTTCTAGAGAGAGCAGGGGAAGGCAGAGGGCACTGTAAATATCCTTTATGTACATCCCTATGTAATCCCAGTGCTGTAGTGCAGGAGAGGGCACAGACCCTTGGGGTTCACCCAGGCACTTATATAAAATAAGATGCAGCAGCAGCAGTGTGTGCTAGAGCTAAGCCATAATTAAACACCCCCAGGTAGTTTAAATGAGACTTGCACATTTAGAAGATAGTTTTTAGCGGATCAAGTCCTCATCTGACTGGCGGAGAAAACAAACAGCTGTGACATGTACTTTCCAGCACTGTTGTTTGCACAATGAGCATCGAGGGTGCGTTGGCTGTGGGTCCGGGAGTGTGTTGTGCTTGTGCAAGGATGTCAGAGGGTTTCAAGCTGGTCCCTTCCACTCTCCTTCCCTGTCCTGGCAGGTGTAACTCACCCCTTGCTCTCTGTCCATCAGGGCAGGGTGACAGAGGGCAGCTGGGGCTGTGGTGCAGAGCACCTTCACTCACTGGCCCCGCTCCTCTCCTGATGGGGGTTGGCAAAGACCAGCCAAAGCCTGAAACCTGAGCTCTCACTGTCATGGCAAGGATGGCAGAGCTGATGGTTGAGGTGCCTGATGGAGGTCAGGGCTTGGCCATTGCGAGTGACTGAACCAGTTCTAGAAAGCAGCTGTCCCATCAGCTGGGAGTTCACCCCTCATGAGTGGGGCTATTGAACTGAAAAGGCAAATGTGTTAGCTTGAACCTCCAGAAAGGTGGATTCCTCAAGGCCTGAGCCACTGGAGCCTGTTGAAGCCAAACTTTGAATTGTTACGGCAGCGACAGGATTTGCACATGGTTACCTCCCATCAGGTGTGAAGAAGAAATTTACAGCTGAAGGGGCAGCTGCCTTCTTGTCCAGCCTGTCAGAGCTGCTAAATTACTCCAGCTTAATCACAGGGAACTCCTTGAGCATTTCCAAGGAGAGTATCTGATGAGAATGTGCATAGGGCTCTGGAATTCAATTTCAAGCCAAAAACGATGAAAGAAAAGTTTACCTTCAGCACTGTAAGCTCCTAGTAAGACTTAAAATGGCTAAACACCTTGTGGAAGTGCTGGCAGCCAGTTCCAAACACATTGAAGCCTGCCTTTTTGCTCCAGCAAGGAACAGGAGACCAGCCCTGTTGTTGCCCATCCCCTGTGCACTACTGGGGTGCTGCACTAGTGCTGACCTGCTGGCACCTCACGGAGTTTGGAACGATAGGCTTTAGCAGGGTTATACTCATTATTTTTACAGCCTTGAAGAAATGAGCAATTCCTCTGTAGGATCGCTGTGTTTTCCTCATCCGGTCTTCTGCAGAGCCCTTGCAATGGAAACCTGCAGAACGAGAGGCACCCCCTGATGTCACCTGGCCTCTCGTTCTGCAGGTTTCTGCCGCAGGGACTCTGCAGAAGGTGGGATGGGGAAAATGCAGGATCTGTCCAGCAGTCAGCCGCCTGATGTGGCAGCAGTACCCTTGGTGCTGGGGGAGCATCGTCCTTGCCTGCGGAGACAGGAGGGAAAAAAGCCTCTGTTCCCAACGGCAGTGCTGGAGATGCCGGCCAGAGTTAGGACTGGCTTGATGGCTCCTGACGGTAGCAGGACAGGAGCCTGGAGGTGGTTTAACTGTGCCTTTGCCATGGCCACGGTGGTTTCTTTGTGCTCTTGGGGCTGTTGTGAAGGAAGGGATACTGTTAAGGTGCCGGGCGGGGTGGTCAGGTGAGCTCATTGCATCGCAGCCCCGTGACGGCTGGGGATGTGCTGCCCTGCCTTGGAGCTTTGCTGCAATATTTACAGAACACTTGGGCACATGTTTAAAAAGCTTCAGCTGGAATGAGCAAGACCAAACACTGCTGTATGGGAATGTCACCATGTCCCTTTGGAGAGGCAGTGTGGGGGGCTGGCTGTGGGGCACAGAGCTGTTTTGGGGGGACGGTGGGTTGAAGGGAAACTGAGTCTGTAGCAGTGGATGAGCTTTTGCAAAGGACAGAGGCGGGAGACATGGAAGGGCAGGGATGCTCAGGGCTGTGGTAGTAGAGTGAAACATGAAGCCAAGACCCAGCTTGAAAGGCTTTCTAAAAGATGTCCCAAGGAAGGCAAAGACCAGTTTGGGATAGAAAGTGAACTGGCTTTGTGTCTACCAAGGAGTCTTTAGAGATACAGCAGTGCTGTCTGGGAATATCCCTGTCCTGCCCAAGGGGATTATCCAAGGGACCCCTCAGAGCCACCTTGCAGTAACTCCTTGGTCCCAAAATACTTGGTCCCAGCATTATTATTGTCATGATTATTCTGTGCTGGGAAAGCTTGATTTTCCTAGGCATTAAACAGACGGATGAGTAAAGGGTGGTATCAGCTAAACACTTCCAAAAGCTGCTATGGATATTTTAATGTTGCTGTGGACTTGTTTTCCAGCTTTTTCTCTAAAAACCAGTTTGGGGTGCATATAGATGCAGAGTGTTGAGCTTAGTGTCTCTTCAGAGAGGGAAAGGGACTAGAGCATCACTTTGCTATTCATTTCCAAAGGCAGGATGTACAAACAATATCAATATTTATTAAACGGCTTTGTTTATCCCAGGTTTGTAACAAAGAAAGTGACTTAGATTGTATTTGTCCTCTTTTCAGTGTCCTATTCCTCACCTGGGTTTGCAGGTTTTTCTAAATGCAGATATTATTTCCCTATTTTGAAGACAGCTGTATCCCAAATATCTTAAAAAGGGAAAGTGGCACTTGGTTTTTCGTTGCCTCAGTGGTTATATCATTTCTGCTTTTAAGAGTCCCTGTCTGCGATAGACAGCAGCTCTCACTACTCTCACTAGCTCTCACTAGGCTTACAACAGGCTGGGGTGGGTCTGATTTCGTCCTTCCACTCTTCCTTCCTTCCCCTCAGCTGCTTTAAATAAACAGAGAAGTTTTAAGTTCAATAAGACTAGTAAATTTACAAAATCTACTCCTATGAACTGCTTATTTTTTTTTCACTCCAGCTTAAATCTGATTTCAAGTGACATCCAGAAGAAAAATATTCAAAAACCCCCAAAGCCCACTTACAGCATCGTGAAAGTGCCCAGCCAGCAGTTTCCACAGCAGCAGCTTTGCTGGAGGCTGTTTGCTGTGCCCCTTGCTGATGGGCACATAGAGAGTGCAGAGAGGGATTTCTAGACATCTCCTGCCCTATGGAGGTGAGAACTTAGGTATTTACTCTTTTTTAAAGATGCAAAAAGTCACTCCCACGCATGGGGAGTCTGCCACTGCTTGTTGCATCCTTACACAAGGCAGAAACACAATGTAAGGCACGGTGCTGCTGCCTCTGAAAGATCAGGACTGTTACCAGCTGCTCCCTTTAAATTAATTTTCCCAAAGTCAGTCACAACAGGAGCAGAGCGATGATCCTGATGACACTTCCCGAACAATTAGCACCGGGAGCGAGGGGCACCAGAGGACTCACGCCATGTTCTGTGCTGTGTGTCTTCAGTATAAATAGCCTGGTTGGAGGATCTTTCACCCAAAATTATGATGAAAGGATGATTTTATGTTAATTCAACCTGTCAGTTGTGTTTGAAACCAGGGACACCAGGGCTTTCTGCTCTGCTTCTATCAGAAGCACTGGACTGGTTAAACGAAACATCAGGCAACAGGAGGGGTGTTCACAGCTGGCTGGTGGGCACGAGGGCTCGTGGGGTGGGCAGTGTTGGGCAGAGAGCTCCTGTGTACTTCACAAACTGCCTGCTGTGTCCCCGTGCACGAGGAGAGGCCACGCTCTGCACCTGTGGATACAACCGGGATAAGGAGCGCTCCTCTGCGCGGTGACCTTGTGAGGAGGCACCAAGGGACACCACAGGGCTGTCCCATCAGGAAAGGCCCAGGATCACCCACCAGCCAGCTGGGTTGGAAGTGTCAGCAGCAGCCTGGCTCTGGCTGTAACTGCTGACAAACCCAGCGGTGCCTGTGGTTTGCTGAGCTTGGTCTCCAGGTGCGTTGCCGCCACAGTGACCTGCTGCCGGTCCTAGAGGAACCGCATTTGCAAGAAGACACTTGGACATCACAGATCTCATTCCTGCACTGCCTTCCACAGGCAGAAGTCTGTGGAAAGGATGTAAAGCCCTTGGAATGGAAAATCCTTACAGTGCCAGGAGTTCACTGAGTCCTTGGCAGAGGTATGGTCCTTACTACATAAGAATGAGCACCCAGCCAAAATGACTCAGGCTAATACTCCTTCAGAAAGTTTCTTAGTGGATGGTTTTCTTCTTGTTCCCTTTCTGTGTTCTGACCAGCTGTGGGCCACTGGTAGAGAGAAGAAAAAGTGTGTAAATCAGGGCAAACACCACCATGCCCAAGGCAATGTGCTGAACAGACTTCAGAGGAGGAAAGTGCCAAGAGTTGCATGGGCAAAGATCCACTGTGATTTGTGTTAATTAGATAACGAGCAGTCTGTTGGAGACACCCAGACTTACAGACCCCCTTACCTCTTAGAAAGACCAGTTGCAGTGCTGAGGTCAAGAGTCAGGGTCCACCCTGCGTGGTGGCATGTGAAGTACTTAGAGAAAGACCCCAAAGACTGAAAAAGACTGATAGCAAAGGCTGGTGCAAAGGCAGCCCTCACCTGCTTGCAAGGCTGTGTTGGGTTTTCGCTTGAGTCAGTCTAGGTGGGAGAACATGTATGAAGGTGGAAATTGGCTGTGGTGGGTTGGAGCTCAACTCTTCCCATCAATGGGGGCTCCTGGCTCATGCTTTTAAGGCATCTGGTCCCTCCAGCTCTTATTTTCAACTTTAATAAGAGATATGCATGTGCTTCCCCTTCCCCGCAGTGCGTTACATTTTCAGATCAATTTTAAAAGTAACCTCTTTAATATTGAATTATTCCTGATCTCTATTGTCACTTCTAGCTGATTAGTTTAAGGACTGTGCTTGGTTTGTTTAATAACCTCTTGACACTAAACAAACAATCCTGAAAAGGGAACAATTTGCAAAACAGAAGGAAAACAAATAACCTACAAGGGCATCCTCTTCAAAATAGAAAGACTGATTACATTAAAATGGCAAAATAATTCCGGACATTAAAAGAATGTATATAGATATTGGCTTATCTATATTCAAGGAAGATTTGAAAACACCGCAAAGTTAAAGTTTTCATTAGCGGTACAGTGAAATCTCTCAATTAGAATTCCTGAGGCATATTAAATGGTATTTAGTTTCTAACTCAATGCATCATTTTCTGTTAAATAATTGATCGTGGTGCAGAGATTGTGTTTGTGTAGTTTAAGAAAGCGATTAGACAGAAGAACATTTGGTAGGAAAGTTGCATTGATAACTGCGACACCACTCCAGCCGTGCTGTGCAGGGGCTCTCGCAGCAGGTGGGCAGGTGTTGGGCCTGAAGGGACGTGGGGCAATAAAAGCTGTACTGGACCACAAGGAACTGGTTTTGTACACAATGAGGAGAGCCTGGTGCCTTCAGGGACCCAAAGTGCTCAGGGATGAGATGTGGATGGGAGGAGGGAGAACCCCTCACCCCAAAACTACACTGATGAATGGATCACTGGGTAAGAGGCTGAAACCCCAGAGATGCTGAGAGAAGATAGGAAGGGGCAACAGGAGTCCTGACAAAGGCCAGATGTAGTGAGGTTAGCCTGGAGGACAAAACCATCACTAGGATCTGGCACCTCTTGGAGCAGTGCCTGCACCTCAGGGCTGTTATTTTTCTGTGTGGCAGTAATTTACCCGCTACCTGCTTGGTGCCTGCAGTAGAGGAACACTGTGATGTTACACCTCTCTGTTGCCACAGCACAAAAGACTCTGTCTTCAGAGGTGTGCACTGAAATAATATTTGAAGTTCTTATTTCAGCCTATCCCTCAGCCATGTTTGGACTAGGAAGGGTTTTATCTTCCTTTGTGGCTCTGCCATGACTGGCATGATGCAATTGCAGCAACATGGAAGGCTCTGGTGGAATTCTCACGTGTCTGAGGTAAAACCCAAGGTTTCTGTTGTGCCTTTGATGTGGACAGGTCTCCTTGGAAACTTGCTGCCTAGGTGAGCAAAGCCATCTTCTGGGCTGCCCGAACAACACCCAGTTCTTCAGGGCTTCACCCCATTTTACGAGGTATTTAGGCTGATTGAATGGCACAACACAAAGCCCATAATGTCTAACCACCAAGACTTTGGGTTGCTTCTCCCCCCGCTCAAGTTTTTAATTTTGATTTGCTTATATTCTTTAATGAGATGCAATTACAGTTTCAGTGTAGTAGGTAGGAGGCTTTATATTTGTACTGCTTTGTAGTAAAGACATAATTACTGCATTTATGAATCAAATCCCTTTATGTATCATAAATACTTATTAAAACAGCCACTGGCAATTTTACCTCAACATGTTTCTTCATGAAGTAGGATTTATTGCCTATATAAAAATGCCAGTCTTCCCTGGGTCTCCCTCCCCTACAATTGCTTGGCTTGCAGAATCCCCGTGCCTGGTTCAGAGTGGTTCAGAAGGTGAGACATTCTACAAAGCACTTAAATCGCTGCGTGCGTGCACATACAGCTCGTGTGCCCTGAAGACACCTTCGTGATTACTGTTTGTGCTCCCGTGAGATCTCCTGTCTGTCTTGCTCAGAGTGCTGGGAGCAGACAGTAGTAGATGTCATCTTCATCTCAGCCAATTTTGGGGCAGACTCGTAGCCTCTGCTGTACCACCTCAGCCATAGCAGAAGCGTTTGCCCAATTTATTCTGTGCACTGAGCAGGGACGAGTGGATTGATACTTCAGAGGAAATATCTCCATAAGTCTTTAAATTCTTCAGTTTTGTGCAGAAAGGTGAGTTTCATGCAACTGAAGAAAGTTTCCCTTCAAAACCTTTTTTTTCTTCAAATTCAAGATTGTTTCACGTTCTCTTGTTCTTAACCTCTGACTGGTTAAGTGGAGTGTCTGCCCTGTTGTTAGGGGGAAAAAAAGGCTGGGGTGGGAGGTGGGAACACACGGAGTAGAAATCTGGGAAAGACTCGGACATGGTGAATTGTTTGACACTTCAGAGGCTGCTGTCAGAAGGAAGTTTTGATTCATGAACTATTCAAACAGTAAGAAAGGAAGCTTTGATTTCTGTAGACAAAGGTTCAGAGTCCCAAACAGTTTAACAGGAAGGCTGGCAAAGCAAAATCCTGCAAGGTATTGCCAGGAAGTTCGTGCCAGATTAACCTGATTTGTGTCTCCTTGGCTAAGCTAGCAAACACCCTCAACACAAGGGCAGTAAATCTCCTCCCTGAAAATGTAGTCTTGAGAAAGCACTTTACAAGAAGTCATTGGTGAAACTAGAAAAGTTGTTTCTCAACAGATGAGCAAATAAGGTTGATAGGGAATTCATTTACAGGCAGACAGCAGCAAGCAAGGAACTTAATGAAAATTTTTCTCAAAGATTGGTCTTGAGATAGATATTCTTTAAGGACATAATAACAATTCTTTAATAGGCCAAAAAGTCAACATTTTATTTATTTCATTAGCCGTTGAGACAGTTTCAAGAGATCTGGTCAGTAGAAGCAGCAGAAATGGAATGAAATGTGCCACACTTATGGCCACACTTATGCAGAGTCCTATGTTTGGACATTGGAGACCATGCTGGGAGCTAGTGGTACACACTGGAGCTAGTGAGGACAGCCACCCTCTTTGGTCCAGTTATCAAAAAAGCCACAGTAACCTAAGGATGGCACAGACTTCCCCCAGATACATAAAATGAGATATCATTACCACCACACAAGGTCTGTGCAAGTCCTTGCCTGGAATACTGCGTTATATGGGTCACACATCCTCAAGAAAGATGAATTTACCCTGGAATTCAGAGAAAGACTGATAGAAAGAGAACAGAGAGGAGAGCTTATCCTGCAGAGGAGGCTGGGAGTGCTCAGTGAGCAGGGACAGGAGTTCTTGTCTTTGAGTGCTCTCTGACAAAAACATGGGGATGCAAAAGGAACTGTTTGACTTAGAGGGCAATGCTGGGTAAGAAAAAAGATGGATATAACATCATATAGCTGTAACCATGAAGAATGAGGGGGGGATCAAGATTTTCTACCTACCAGTAAAAAAGCTGGGTCAGCTCCTGAGAGGACATGAGGAAGGGCACAAAGAGCTCCTGGCTTACCAACGGGGTGTGGAACTCAGACACATCTAATAGCAGGGGACAGTAATCCTGGCTGTCCCTTCGGTCATCAAGTCACTCTTAATGAGCCCCTTTTTGCCCAGTCCTTCACGAGCCAACACATGCAATTTAGGCACAGTGTGAGGGTCCTAACGTGCCTGCCCTAATTTATCCGGTGGCTGTTATTCCTTTTTTCATCAATAAGGAATAATGACACAATGAGGCCCCGTAGTAGGATCATTAATTAGAAGAGTTTTCACCTTTCAATTAACAAAAGCCAAACAAATGCCTCCTGGATCCTTTTGCTGCAGTCCCGGGGGGAGGGAAAGGCAATCACCCCACACAGGTAGGGCAGCAGGGGAGTTTCATTGAGCAACAAGAGGTGCTGTCTCTGGGGCTGATTGATTGTCCCAGGAAGCTCGTTTAACCCGATATCTATCTTCAAGACTAATCAGGCACGATGAATAAAAGAGAAGGCGTCAAGCTCCTTAGTAAGAGAAGGCTGGTGGCTGATAAACAGATAATTACACAAAGCAAAGCTGTCACAACAATAAATGTGTTTTAGCAAGAAGTGACCTCAGGATGTGGGAAGCACAGAGGAGTTGAAACCTCACCATCATCCAGGAGTGGGGGGAATGAGGGCAGGTTTGCCACATGGCAAATGGCACTGGCATTTGTCACAGGAGATGTGCAGGATCTCTGGACACTGCTTCAGCAAGTCCTAGTGCAGCGAGTAGGTGGTTGTTGCTCAGACATTTGATCTGCAGCTGATTTTTTTTCCACAGAATCACTGGTTTGGGGGAAGGAAGAAACCTTGAAGAGCATCTCATTCCAATCCCCCTTTCATGGGCAGGGATACCACCTGCTAGATCATATTGCTCAGGGCCCCATCCAACTCAGCCTGGAACATCTCCAGGCACGGGGCCTCCAAAACTCCTCTGGGCAACCTGTCCTTGTGCCTCAGCACCCTCACACTGAAAATTTATTCTTAGTATTTAATCTAAAACTTTCTCCCCTTGACCTAACACTGTATGCCTGTGCAAAAAGCTGCTATACCTTTTTATAACAGCCCCCTTTAGGTACTGGAAGGTGTTCTGAGCTCTCCCCAAAGCTGTCTCTTCTCAGGGTGAACACCCCAACTCTCTCAGGCAGTCTCTGCAGCAGAGGTGGTCCAGCCCACTGCACATCTCCATGGGCTCCTCTGGCTTCAGTCCAATAGATCCACGTCTATCCCGGGCTCAGGACCCCAGACCTGGGTGCAGTGCTCCAGGCAGAGGTACCACAGGACCTGGCAGACTCTGCAGTCCTTGCACAGACCCGGCTGGGACGGGTGCAAAGGACAAAGACGAGTTGCACCTCTCCGTCCTTTCACCCCCTGCTCTTCCTCAGGGGAAGCCTCGGGGGCTTCAGTGGGTATTCCTTTGGGCATCCTTCCTTGGGGGAACCGCAGAGCAGGAGGCAGAGGCTGCTGGAGCAGGCGGGCGAGCGGGCTGCGCTCCCGGAGGGGACCGAGCCCCGGGCTCCAGCCGAGGGGTCCCGAGGGTGCCGGGCAGAGCCGGGAGCCGTGCCCAGCCCGGCTGTCCGCTGCCCTCCTCTCTCCACAGGGTGGCAATGCTGCCTTCGGCTCCGGAGCCCGGCCCGCCGCCGCTCTCCGCGGAGCCGCCGGGGACAGCCCTGGGGACAGCCCTGGGGACAGCCCTGGGGACAGCCCTGGGGACAGCGAGTGGGGCAGGAGCAGCTGCTGGCCCACCCTGGCGCCTCCGCCTTGGTGCCTTTTCAGCATCGTGCCCTGCTCCTTGCCCATCTCTGCGCCTTGGGGTGGCTTTTGGTCCCGTCCCTGGCCATGCTCTCCTCTCTCAGTGCCCGTCTCCCCGCATTCCCACCGGCACGCAGCGGGTGGAAGATGTCTATAGCTGGGATGTCTGGGGCGGTTCAAGAGCTGGGCAAAACATTCATCAGAATACTTGGAGGGCAGCAAGGTGCTGGTGTTCAACTGGGCTTTGTAAGTATGTGTGTGGCTCTGATTCCAGATCCTCTCCTGCAGAAGCTGCAGAGTGGCAACAGAAGGAGCTGCTGAATAGCAGACATTAGGTAGATAAACATTAAAATTGTGAGGTAAAGACAAGCGCTGGAAAGGCAGGCTCTAAGGAGCGGAGAAGCTCGGGGAAAGAATTGAAATTAATTCCTCTGAAGCAGCTGCAACCATTTGTTTATTACAAACCACATATCTCCACATGCAGAAGAGAATGATGTGGCCAGGCGCGAGCTCACACCACTGCCACGGCCGAGGGCGAAGCCGTAAGACAGGCAGAAGCCCTCTGTGAGCTGAGCAGAGCACTGTCCCCTGATGAACAGCTGGAGCCCATGCGAGTGAGCGGGGCTGGGACCCCCCAGTGCTCCCGTCCTCATGACTCAGGAGCAGCTGCGCCCTGGGAAGGCGTCCCCCAGGCTGTTCTTTTTTATAAATGGATATTTGCAGTGTGCCAGCCCAAACAGCAGAGGCAGGTGTTATATTTTAAGGCATGCAGGAGGCCGAGTAAGTTGTGGACATAATTGTTCTCAAAACTGAAGTAAAAATTCAACCCCATCTCCATTTCTGCCACAACAGGAGAGCCCAGATATGTCCTCTAACGATATAATGTGTCAGAATTTCTTAATGACACTTTCACCTCTGATTTTTGTTTAATTTGCCCCTGCTCCTTCTGAAGATCACTCTTTTTACATCCCTCCAAATAAAGAGCGTTTAGTTAGCGGGGAAGAAAAGATTGCCAATGAAGAACTAAGAAAAGCACTGGATTAATTCTCTGCCTGCAGCTAAACTGAGAGTTCATCTCCTAATAGGCCATTTCAAAGCAGTTAGATTTACTCTTTTAGACTAACCATACTGTCTGAACAATATTTTATGCCTGCGTTAAAATATAATAGGCTAGAGAGACAACTCAAATGTCAAGAGTAGATAGTGCTGTCAAAGTAATTTGTCTTGGGTAATAGATAGAGTGACATGACTTTGAAACATTCTGAGAAAGAAATCATTCTGCATTTGAATGGATTGTTTCTTTCCCTTTAAAAAAGCCAAGACTGCATTATTTGAATCGTGTCTATCAGGAAGTCTTTATTTTCTGTGAAAATAACATCGGTATTTCCAGTGATGGGGACATGGCACAATGGGACTTTGCAGTGTTTGACAGGGGAATTAGGCAATGCCAGCAAGATGCTCCCAGAGCATCCTCAGACCACCCCTCATGGAACCTTGAGTACTTGGGGGAGTTTGGGGATGGATTAAAAAATGAAACCCAGTGCTCAGGGAGACAGCAACAGTGCAACTGATTTCAGGGGAGATGCCATTCAGCCCAGGTGCTTTGAGGTCCCCTAAGGAGTGTGACACTGGCAGTTTTTCTTCTCCAGCATTAACCATTTAGATCAAAAATGCTAATAAATTGCTGGGGTAATTGTTTGTCATGGGTCTCCCCATGGCAGAAATGTTATTCTTACTGTTTATAGATTTGTAAAGCTTTCATCACCTTCCTCATAGGCAGTCAGTGAATACATTTATACTTAAGGGATATGGACGACCTGTTATCTAGGCTTGTCATTTGCCCAAATGTTCTGGAAGAAAGACATAACTCAGTTCTTTGCTAAGAAAGTCTGTGTGAGGACTCAGAAAAAGTCAGAAAAGTCTTAAGAGAATTCATTGTCTTGTGTTAAAAGGATGAAAAGGAAGTTGGTAGGGTCTTATTTAGCAGAATACAGAAGAAGTAAGATTTTCAGTGTTTATTTAGTCCCTTCACACCACTGTGCCAGGTAAAAGAATGGTTGAGGAAGGAGCCAAGAACATTTATGTTCCCTTTAAAGTCTATTTCCACTGTAGGTATAAATATAATCAGCTAGCAGAACTGACAATCACCTTGCTTGGCTTCTTCCCTAGTACTTCGTTGTGCTCTCCTGGGCTCATGCTGAGCTGTCTCAGGACTGAAGGCAGGGTAGGGTTATGCTGGGGCAAGGGTAGGGTCAGGGAATTATCCATCCATGGGGATGGGGATTGGTCCTGCCCTGGGATCATAGTCTGGGGCCGTCTCAGTCACACCCAGGTTGGAAAACCTCTTTAAAGGCAGATAAAAACCTACAGGTCAGCACACGATGTGTAAATACCTCCTTCACCACGAAAAAGGCACCTAATTTGGAAATGGGTCCATACAAACTCCATGTTGAATGCCATAGAAAAACACTTGTCATTTCAGCTCTGCCTGATGGTGACAGGGTGCTTGGATGGGGACCAGAAGGGGAGGTGTCCCTCCCAGGAGGAGAGAGGTCCACAGGGCTGAGCTCCCACCCATTGGTGCCTCCCCCTTGTCTGCTGAGCAGTAACAGCACCTTTTATTCCCCGCCTCCCCCAGGTGTAAATGACCACCGAAAACCATAAGCTGTAGCAATAAATGGCCTCACTTGAAGGTTTCCCAGGAACTTTCCATAGGAGTGTAGACAGCCATTGCTGGCATCCTTGTTTTATGGAGGAGCAGACTGAAGCCTGGAGAGAGACTCGTCCTGCTGGATTTAGAGGCAGTCTGAGGGAACAGGGTGTAGGTGTAGCTAGGGAGTCTCATGTTTTAGTGACGGCACTGACACTCGTGGGCAAAATGTCCCCTTTCAATTGCTATTTTACTGTCACTTGCAGTCATTTCTATTCAAGACATGTTATTAGCAAATCTTTAGGGAACCCCTTGAGATTTTGGGCTGATAACTAAAAGAACCTCCTTCATGTTCATAATGATAAAACAAAGCATCAAGTCATTCGAGTTGATTTTACCCAAGACATTTCCTGAATTATTGCTCTCTCACAGCTGTCACAGGCTTGAAGCTTTTAAAAGCCCATTTTGTTTCTGCTCGTAGCCCTTTCATCCTCAAAGGCTGGTGCTGCACCCCTGGGTTTGCTTGTGCAGCTCAAAGAGGAGCGAGCGATGCAGCTCCTCAAAGTTAAACAAAAATTCCTCACCGTTAATGAACTTGTCTAATTTTATGCAGAAAATGCTACCATCTTTCCTTTTAAAACTCACTCCAAATTCCAGGTTGATACCAATGGGAATAGTTTAAAAAGTATCTCAGGCTTGGTTGCAATTGCCTTTGACTTTCAGCCAGACCTATACACTCTTACACACTTTCAGGAGAGAAGAGTTTCAGCTGTCAAAGTCTTTTAGGCAGCATCACAAACCCACCTGGCTTCTCTTCAGCTCTGTGTCCAGCCAGGAAAAATCAATGACTCTCTACTTAGCAGTGTAAATCCAATTTACTGTAATTACCCATGTAGGAAAACGATATGGCTCTACTTTAAGGCTCTCCAAAGTTGCTTTGTGATCTTCCTGTAGTATTTTATCAATATTGTGCTATTTTTTTCCCCTCACACCTTGAGCAGGGAGTGAATAAGAAACAAAAAACCCCCAACAAATAGCCCATATTCAAAAAGACAAATAATGCCCCTGAAATCATTAAATTCCTCTGCAGGTGAGTGGGTAGAAATGCCTAGTCTAAAATCAAGTTGACCTAAATTATACAGTATAGATTATTGCATTTAGAATAATAATGGTGTGCTGGATATAGTGGAGTGATTTTAAACCAAGGGCGTACAGCCTTTGCTGAAATCCAGACAGGTTTCTTAATCTGATTTATGATGCAAAATTTAGGTCAGGTGGATTGATTCCTAATAGAGATATAATGAATCAAAATTTCTAGAATGGCTTTGTTTTGCACAGAGGTGTCAACAAGCTGTACTTCTCTATTTGTGCACTTGGCGTGTAATGATTCTCTTGCAAAAATCATAATCCATCAAGTCTTCCATTCAAGAATATCAATCAGTGCCAGGAACAAGACTATTTTAGCCAGGAGTTCTCAGTCATTTTGTTTTCCTCTTCATGAACACATAAGGTGCTGTGATATTTAAATTGTGCTTTGACATGTAGTCATTAAATGTTTGAAAATGCCTCATTCAGTTTTTGTTGCCTCATCCATTTGTTTGCACTGGGTCCTTGTTTACCATTGTTCCTGTGGTTTTTACCATACAATACCCATATTGTTGCCTTTAATAGCTGGAGGCAGAGCAGTTTTCTCAAAAAAAAAGTGGTTTAGTATTAGAAGGCTAAAATAAAAATTAATTATATATCAGTTCCTGCTTTAACAGAAATTAAAATAAACCATTCCAAACCTTTCTCTTAATGTACCCACCTTTGACATAACAAGCCAACGTCAAGATGATCATCCTAAAACTTGTGACATAACCAGGAACGTAGATCTGTGGGAGCTTTTGCTAAGATTTGTGTTCTATGTGTTTTCCTGTGTTATGCTTTTTTTTTTTTTGTGACAGAGTGAAAGCAAAGTTACATGACTGGGCCACTGTAATTTCTGACCTTCTGACAGCGTTCATCTGCTGGGCAGCTTTCTGGCTACGTGTGAGGATCTGATACCAGGGTTTGGGTTGGAAATGCAGCAAATCCCTTACGCTCAATAGCAGTTCTGGGCAGGGCTCGGTGTGACAAGGTGTAGTTATATACTATAAGGAGATGTACAGGCATGGCATTATTTATTTTGGTTGGAATCAATTGCTATAAACAATGACAGATACTTCTTTCTATTTTTGCTGAAACAATGTGAAATGTTTAAGCCAAGACAACAGCCTGGTGCAGCAAGGAGCAATGGGGTCACCCATGGAGAAGCAAAGCCTTCCCTAAAGAGCGGGACTAAGCATCCACATTGTTTTTTAATTTGGTCATTGAGTTATGAAAATCAATTTAAAAGATTAAGGTGGAGACCTCTAGAAAGCATGTTGGTGTCTGGAAATGGCACTAATATTTACTGTGCTCCTGAGAGTGTGCTGCTGCTAAATAAACCCCACTAATGGTATGGCAAAGGTTGTTCACTTGCTAGTTTCAGCCAAAATCCAGCTCAGTGGTGTGATCAGCAATGTCCTGCTCCAGCCTCCACAGGCTACTGCCATCAGCCTCTTCCCCAAAGCATCCTCTGGCATTACACAGATGGTCAGGGACTAAGTGAGGGCCGGAGGTGATCTTCATGTCTCTTTTCCCTGCGTGAGAAAATCGCTGTTTGCAGAATGATTAGAGACCGTGGAGTACAGGAGAGCCCCATCTCCATTTCCCTGTCTGGAAGCATCGATGGAAGTGCAGCTTTCCCCACTGTACGCTCCCATTTCAACAGGCTGCAAACAATGGGCTGCTGTACCAAGTGCTATTTGCCACACTGGATGCAGGCAGCTATGGGTGGCTTCTAAAACGTTTCTACCTTTACTGCAACCCCCCCTCACAAATCCAACAGCCCAGCCTTGCGAACACGCTCAGACCTATCCCTCTCCAGTACGTGGCAGGCTGAGATGCTGCTCACCTCCAGCCTTCCTGCAGTTCATTGTTTCCCCCCCCCCCATCTCTTGTAATTCCGGTGTGTAACTGAGAAAATTATACCTCATTTCTTCCTTGGTGTAAATTGATGCAGCTGCCTCGGAGTCGGAGGGGCTGTGCCAGATTGTACCAGCCGCGAGCTTGGCTGGGAGCCAGCGCTTGGCACAAACTTGCTGAAAGCTGTGTACAAACAAGGCTTGTCACTATGTATGTTATTGCCCTTTTGTTTAGGATATAAATATGTCCCATATATGCCAGCAAGCCTCTCATTTGCTATTTCAATGGAGAATCCTGTAAAACAGCTGTCATGCTGTCTCCTGTCAAATCAGTTACAGATGCATGTGTCCTTCCCCATAATAAACAGGTATGAAATTGTCTTTATGCACTGTGCCAGCCCTTGTCACCAGGAATGCAAACGAGGGAAGCTTGGAAAAAAGAATAGCCCTGAAACCCAGTGCTCTGATGGAGCACCATGAAAGTGGCTTAGACCTCTTCAAAGAGACTTACAAGGAGAAAATTTTGGGGTGTGAAGTAACGAACTAATGCTGATGAGTGTATAAAAATGGGGTGAAGTCCTTACTAGTCCACAAGGTTTCCTTTCTACTCTGGTTCTAGGTGCATAGTGACAAAGCAGCCCTTGTCCTGGCCCAGGCTGGAGTGGAACACTAGGGAACACTCCTTCCTAAACCCAACAAGATGGAGCATGCTTTGAGAACAACTGCCTGTGCAAGAATGCTCCACTCGATAGTGGAAGGAAAGGAGATGGGCAGGATTTCAGCAGCATTATGTCTTTTATGGCTCCTGGACCCAATATGTTGTTGTTTTGAGGGGTGGCTGTTAATTTTGGACTGTTTTTGTCACTGGGTGACTTCTTGTGAAAACAGACTACCAGCACTCCAGCTCCGAGGAACATCAAGAATCTTGGTATTCAAGGGACCCAAAACACGTTGAGGTCCTCAATGGAAAATTTGCCCCACCTTGTCCTTGCCACAGGCCAGCATCAGTTTGATGAGCGAGCTGAGCAAGCACTGGTCATGTGTCTGAGTGCCCAGCCTTTCCCTCACCCAAATTTGATAAAAATCTCCAACATGACATATGTCAAAAGCCGCTCAAGCACTGACTTGCTCTTACACTCCTTGCTACCCAGTGGGATAATTGGTCTTTAATATGAATGGGAAATTAGGCTTAGTTTATAATTTCTGAACCCTTTTGCTTCTACACTTAAATTCTACCTTGTACACCAAGTGTGTTGTGGCAAACCTTCAATTTTTCATGAAGTGCTTCTTTCCCAGTGGCTGACATTGGCCCTTCACATGAATTAAGTGCCAGATTGTCAAATAGAGATAATGAGGCAGATTTGCAGAGATGAGGATCTGGCCCATACATTTTATTCACGTTTTCTTAGGCCATGTCTCTGAGGTGGATAATCATGAAGCTGACAGCACCAAATAAATTGCCTATTAGCTATTAGTATCTTGTTTCGTGCAGTAACAGTCAGATCTGCTTACATCTGACGGCAGCGGGCGAAGGTTTGGGAAGTTTGGGGTATCCATCAGGGATAATTTTTTGCAAAGACTCAGTAGGTCAAAACCAAGTAGTTGGGGTCACACACTGACAGCTGGGGTGAGGAGCCTCTCAAGACAAGGCTTGAATGCTGATGTTGTTCTTCACATTGAGCATGAAGAGAGCAATGTTTCACAGCTTAGAGATTCTGCAGCTGATGAATTACCCATCTCCTCCCCACTTCAGTAATGTGCTGTTAAAATCAAAAGACTCTTATGCAATTGTGTTTGCACCTGAGCCAAGGATGTTGAAACTGTGATGTACTACCAGGACCATTGGTCATGCAGCAATTAATGAAGTGCTCCTGGGCATGGCTCACCACATGCAAGTCAAACCTCTGAGACAGGATTTTAAACAGGGATGCTGAAAACACAAGTCCAAGGAGAAGCCAGACCAAGAATGACTGTTCCTGAGAGTATTTTTAAGATTACAGGAAAATGCTGTTTTGAAGAGATGCTGTTGAGGACTGAAATGTCACTGGGAATCATAGAATCACAGAATGGTTTGGGTTGAAACAGATCTTAAAGATCATCCAGTCCCAACCCTCCTGCCCTGAGCAGAGACTCTTTCCACCAGACCAGGTTGATCAAAGCCCCATCCAACCTTGCCCTGAACATTTTGATGGATGGGACATCCCCAGCTTCTCTGGGCAATATGATCCAGTGCCTCACCACCATCACAGTAAAGAATTTCTCCCTGGTATCTAACCTAAACCTATCCCCTTTCAGTTTAAAGACACTACCCCCGTCCTATCACTACAAAGTCCTATAAAAAGCCTCCTCACCAGTTTTCTTGTAGCCTATATAGGTACTGAAAATTGCTCAAAGCTCTCCCTTAAGCCTGCTCTTCTTCAGGCTGAACAACACCAACTCTCTCAGCCTGTCCCCATAACAGAGAAGGTCCAGTCCTTTGAGCATCTGTGGGGTCTTCTCTGGACTCAATCCAGCAGGTCCACATCCTTTCTGTGCTGAACAAGAGGTGTTTTGTTTTCAGCTCCAGTGGATGATGGTTTCAAAGAAGTTGTTCCAACTCTTTACTGAGGTGTATGGTGTAGGGTTGTATGTGAGGCACTGGCCTCACAAAATCAGCGCGTGTTGATTTATTGCTGGGGCTGACCAGAAGGCTGCTGGTTGCTGAACAGAGTAGAGGCTTAAGCTGTACAGGGAGGAGAAACTACTGTCCCTGGCCACTCTCTTACCTGCTGGCAGTGGGCAGAGGTGTGTCCCACTGTCCCCAGTAGCTCAGCTGATGGGTTGCCTTTCCTTACCAGCTTCATGTTGGCTGACACACTCATGAGACCCCAACACTGCTGCTTGAACTTTGCTGCCCACTTCAGACAGACCTTTGGCAAAGGCACGTGGCTGTTGGTGATATCCTGCTCTGCCCTCTTAATTTTACTTCTGTGAGGTCACTTTACCACTCCTTATTACAGCCAACCGAGGCATCATGCCCATCAAACTTGCTTTTACTAGGCAGGCCAGACTTGATCTAATAGGTGTGGGTTGAAGGCGTTAGCCTGATATATTCATTTTGACACTCCACACTAATCCAGGAGACTCTTAGTGCAGGAGTTTGGGGAGAGCATTGTCAATACGGCACAGTTCTTGCCAAGGAAGGCTGCAAGCTCTGAAATCCCCAAATTGTACACAGGAAGTGCATGGTGATACCTGCTGACATTTTGTACGATTGCAGACAAAAACAGCTGTCCTGGTAGAGGAGGATTGGGGTGTTGGTCGGGACTTACAGCTGAAGGGCAAAGGCAGCAGAAATTAAATAAAAGACCAGGGAGCCCTGGTTTTCAGACCAGGGAGCTTCCACCCTCCTTTGGGGTGCTTTGCATGTTGGTGGTGGAAGAAACAGGGTGTCTCAGCATTTCTTTGTATAGTTGGATGAGGACAGACACCTGTTAGGAGCAACCACTGCTTCTTGATGCCAGGAAAAACTTGTATTATGGTGCCTTCTGCAAGGACAGGGCTGGGACAAGGGCCGTCAGGTGGGTCCATGCTGCACCTTCTCATCCCTTCTTGATCCTCCTGGCTCGGGGGATCCCTGGTCTCTGTGGCAGCTTGTTGCATGTCCTGGCACCCACCACTGAGCAGAGCTGTCAGCAATATCAAAACAAATCAAATTGAGCATATTTAATTGCTGCTCCCAGGGTGTTGTTTGTTGCTTTGCTTTTGCTCGGAGGTTGCTGGGGGTCAGAGGGCTTTGGAGGGGGAATGGTTTGGTTTCTCCAGACTCATGTCCAAGCTGGTGTGGGACTGGCTGCCTTTTTCTGAAGTGGAGCAGTGGAGCAAAGCCCCTGAGCACTACTGTTGATGAACAACTGGGCTTAAAATGATATTCTAGATGTGTAAAATCCCAGGAGGTGGTAGCACATCTCTGAAGGGATCATGATTGCCTCAGCTGTAGTAGTCTGACCGAGTTTATTGGACTAACACTAAGATTTAATATTTTTATAACTTTCCCTGAGATTCTTTCCCTTCCTCTGAAATATTGCATTAGGTGAGGTAAGGTCCAAGCAGTTCAGCTGAGCTCTTCTGAGCCTTGTAGAGGGCTGAATGCCCAGTGTTCTAGAACCCTGGCCTCTCTCCCTCCTGAGCCCTGCTGGCAGGGCAGATAAACCTGCTCCTCCCAGCTCTTTGGGGAAGGACGGTGCTCCCAAAGACCTGTGGTAAAGGGGTGGTGCCATCCCTTCTGGGCCATCCTTGCTGTCATTCCACATTTATATCAGAGGTCCACACAGCTTTACCTTTGTATCCCTTCTCTTCTCCCTCTACTTCATCTTCAGGTTCACATTCTCTTCAGGCTCATCTGCAAACTTCAGTTCAGCGAATGTCGGTGGCTCACGCTCCAGCATTGCTCTCCCAAATCACAGTCACAACCTGTCTGTCTGACAGGTCCCAGTGGATGCCAAGATGACATCCTAGTGGATGCCTGGTTGCCAGCTCCAGCCCTTTGCATCCAGGCTATGCCTATGTCCTATGTGCTATTTCTGTACAGCAGCTACAAGCAACCACCTCTCCATCACCCTCTGGGGTTAGATCTTTCCTCCAGCTTCCCCTGCACCCACCTTTCCTCCTCGCCACACAAATGCAGCTTGAAGAGCCACCATGGCTCACCCTTTTTCAGTTGCCAGTGGCCATCTCTTCCCCTCTGTAAATCTCCCTGTTCCTTCATGTTCTTCAGTAGCTCCTTCTTCAGTTGGTCCCATTCCAAAATAATCAGTTGATGGTGACCCAAGGTCATGGAATCATTGAATCTTTAACATTGGAAAAGACCTCTAAACCACCAAGTCCAACTCTTAACCTCATACTGCCACCACTGAGTGGTGGCTGCTTCAGCCCCTGCTCTCACCCTGATTGTCTGTAGCTGTCTTTGGCCTTGGGCTGGAAATCTCTTTTTAGCCAGTGCTTGCTAAGAGTCTGGGACGCTCCTCATTCCTGAGCTCAAACAGACCAAACTACACCTTTTATTACAAGTGTTAAAATACCCCTCCTCTGCCCCAAGAGCAAAGGGCTGGTCTGCGTGTCTCCCAGCAGGTAAAAGTGGGGTGAAATAGTCTTTATTTGCACAATTTGGGGTGTGTGAGTGCGGGGGAGGAGCTGCTGAGCACCAGGATGTCCCTCCCGACAGCTGCCAGGTTTGCTCTCAGGCTTGGGAAACCCCACCAGGGCAGGTCCATAGCTGCACCTCACCCCCCACACTCAGCAGGGGGAATTTAATCCATCACTGGATCACTGGGCTGAGGAAAGAGGAGGAATTCAGGGAAGGAATCAGAGGGCAAAACAGTTTCCAAAACATGTTTTGGAAATTTGCAGGAATTTGATGCTCATTTAAGAGTATTCTCATTTTGTGCAGACTGCTAGGACAGGATAATTAGCTAATTAGCTAAACATAATGTCTAAGTCTTTTTTTCATCTTTATGCCAACTTTATTTTTAAACTCCCTCCCCTCTAGCCAAAAATCCAGTTGTTTCTCAAAATTATGTTGTGTTTAATCTTGGTCCTCATTGTAATCAAGAAAAAAACTCCCCTTCATTACACTGTGGCCAAGGTTTCTGTGAAGAGGATTTTGGTCAATGTTTTTTTCAAATTGCACATTTATATAAGCATGATTTTTTATTTTAAACAGCAATTTGGGCAAAAAGTAATCCTATTTAAAATATTATTTCTGTAGATGTACCATTTGCAAAATCCTTTGTGGAAGGATAATTCTCAATTAAAAAAAAAAAAAAATCATTCTGATTTAAAGAAAAAAGCCTGGAGAGAAATTGGAATTTTACTGCAAATGTTTTATATAAAAGCAAAGACTTGCCCTCATCAAATGCTTCCAAACTTAAACAAAGCAAGCTCAAAATTCAGCACAAAAATAGTTTTTTTGCTCCTGTTTGTTTTGACTCTCTTTCTGGTTGATTTATTACCCTCAGCACCCCGCAGCACCATCTGAGCAGTCTTTCATCACTCTACTCTCTTCTTTCGGACATGATGAAACTTTCTGGCTCCTTGCTGTCCTCCCAGCAGTGATGAACATGGAGCAGGCGCCCAGCTCTGCTGCCAAACACCCACCTTCAGTGCCTGTGTTTGCTCTCATCTCGCTTCTGCCAGCAATTTGGGCTGCACTGGTGTGTGCCTGGGAGAATGGGAGATGGCCAGGAGGAAAAAAAAAAAGAAAAAAGAAATCAATGAACCAATTAAAAAATTAAAAAAAAAAAAAAAAAGGAGGTCTCCTAGGTGCAGTGGCCACTAAAGCAGGGAGTTCTTTGGGTCCTGGGTGAGCCCAGCCTACTTTTAATCATGTATGTATGTTGTATTCACCCCAGCTGGTGATTTCCACCTTCATTTTTCACCTCTCACCCAGGAATTGCAGACTCTGAGTCCCAGGTATTTGCTAGTCCATTATGCCATCCTGAAGCACCAAACCCTGTGGTTTTTGGTTTTTTGTCCAGCTTCACCATGATTGCTTTGTCCCATCTTGTCAGTTCAAAGCTGCTGGAGCTGGCACCAGGGTGACCTGCTGCAGGACCAGGTGTGTCCACGCAGGGCAGGTGTGCTTGCTGAGCCCTGGGGGGAGCACGGGCTGGGGGACAGCTGGGGGTGGCATCACCTACTGCCAATTATCACCTCCGGAAAATTAGAAATACACGCTCGGGCATATTTGTGTACGCACACTGCTGAGGTCTGGACGGGTCCTTCAAGAGACTTCCATAGGTGTTCCAGCTTGGAAGGTCATGGAACAGGTCATGAAATCTGTTTCCCAGTTTTTCCTTTGTGGCAGCCTGGTTTGCCAATGGCTCAGTACGGTCGATTCTCTCATTAATGAGGCTATAATTAGGCAGGGCTAGTTGGGAGATGTTTTTTCCAGTCCTTCAAACAGACTGAGATCTTAAGCATTGCCCTATCCAGCAGTGGCTTAAACAGGACAGGTTACAAATTTGGTTTAATTTTCTTTTCTTTGGGGGGGCATTAAAAAAAAAAAAGAAATTATGGTGGCAGTCCCACCTCAGACACCCCAAAATGCCCACAGCCATAATGTCTGATCTTGTCTGCCAAAGGAAACCACAGGCAAGGCAGAGGCAGACACCTGGAGGAGATGCACAGAAGATTCTACAGCAAAGCCCTCATCATAGGCTGAGTCACCACGAGGTGCTGAGACACTGGCAAAGAAAGCAGCTAATCCAAAAAGCCTGGAAACGTGAGCTCAGCAGACTGGGCAGGTTCAGAAATCACAGATTAAAAATCTCTCTCCCAGAAGGATATTCCCCTGTATGTGTTCTCTGGAGGTAGGATGGCATCTAACCTGATTTTGGAATGCTTGGTTTTGGCAATATGAAGTCCCGTTTCCACCCATCAGCAGCCAACACTTGAATATGTAAATTATAGGGTGTAAATTAAAAGAGTATTGTGAAGTTCAAAGGCATGTATTGGCTATTGCATCATCTAATACTGAAATCCTGCAAGCTACCGAGTGATCCAGATAACTGAGCCCATGCAAAGGCTGTTTTTATGCAGTGATCCAACCAGCACTTTTGCTAATGCAGCCCAGTGTCACTAAAATGATGAGAGTGCGTGTGGCTTGAAAAAATTAAAACTCACACATGAAACCAACAAACTTTTAACTGCAATCCCAACTTCATGCTTCTACTGATTCCAGTGAAGCCAACGGTGTCATTCATCCATCAGGAGAGGTACAGAGAAGGGTAAGGGATGACCAAGGGCATGCAAGAGTTTCCATATGACAAACACTAAACAGATTGGGACTTTTCCTCTTGGAAAACAAATGGGAGATGAGCTAGAAGCTGTGATGTCTTGAAGGTGATGGATGGAGTGACCAGGGGATTATTCACCGTGTTGTTGAACACAAGTATTCACTGGTGAGAAGCAGGTTCAAAGGAAACACAAAAAAATGCTTCCTAGTGCTTCTTCACCTGATACCAAATTACACAGAGCGCCCTGTCTGCCTCTGTGGAAACTTTTGTGTCTCAAGTGGTCAGGCAAGTGATTTTTTCTATTGTTTTCAGAGTGGATAGAAGGAAACGCTCTGTAACAGGAGAGGTCCTAGCTCGACAAGAACACGTTGCATAGTGGGTACTTAAAAATGTTTAAGCCACCAAAATCTTCATCGTCTGACTGTGCCCCTCACTAATCTGTTAGTCCAAAAGGAAGGTGGGCATCTCTGGCACACCAGAGAGCAGCAGCATCTGGTACCTTTCACCGTGTCACTTGCCAGTCTGGAGCAATCAGTCAACTGCTTAATAAGCAAACCCTTGCAAACCCTTGGAGGTATTTTTCTTTGTTGTTATGAAAAGGTGACACACACAGCTAAGCAGCACTGACTCGCATTGTGCTGCTTTATATGAATGCACATAACCACCTGCGACCTGCCAGCCCCTCGTTTGTCAGTGGGGAACAATCATTCAGCCACTTAGCAATTGCCAGGAGAAACGCTCTGAAGCTTTCCAACTGAAAATTAAAGAACAGCACTTTGGTGAGTGATTGCAATTCCCTGACAAAACATCCTGGAAATCTTGAAAATAGCTGTGAATTTTTGTATATATCTGTAAATAATTGTTGGTTGATTTCTGCCATTTCTCAGCAAGCCGGGTTAATTCCTTAATTAATGGTCATTAGGGATTTAGAAGACAAATGAGTCATTCATTAGCTCGGTGTCCAAACTAATGAGCAATAAATGCTTATGAAAGACATGATTTATTTAGTATTCAGAATTTGTGTCATTATGTGGTACCTGATGAAGATGCTAAGAAGCAAAGCTGACCCGTGCCTCGCAGCCTGCTCTGTGGGACCACACAGATGTCGAGTTTGGGGAGCTCCCGGGAAGTCACAGCCTTCCTATTACTAACAAGGTTTAGCTTAGACAGCTGGGACGAAGTTTTCTCCTAATGTGAAGTGTTTTCCTAGAGGCTGAGTGCAGGAGGATGGTTCCTGCCTGTGTCAGGTCACCCATCTGAGGTCTTCAACACACATATGGCACTACCGTGGGCTGTATGCCCTCATCCCAAAACCATATTTGGATTTTCTTTGGTACTGTCCAGACAAGCAACCCAACATCTGTGAGGAGAGCCTGGCTGTGCTGCTGCCCCCATTATCATCCTGTTTTGTCTGTGATCTTTCAAGAAGCCTTTCCACCCACCCAGCCTTTCTTTCCCACAGTTGAGAGGAGGAGCTGTAACAGTGCAGAATAAAGCTAACACACCAAAATGTCAGAAGTAGGGAGAAAAAAGAATCACAGAAGGTGCATAAGTTACAGCTGTAAAATGTACCCTGCATCCTTTTTGATGCAGACCAGGAGACACAAGCTGGGTGGCTGCTGCAGGTACCACCACAGGGTTAGGAGTTGTAACACTAGCAGATTCTTAAGGTAGGTAAAACTGGTGGCCTTAGTCACCAGTCCGGGCTTATAAAACGTGCTGGTGCCACGTGGAGGGTGGTTCTCACCCTAGTGGGAGAGGATTTGTGGTCAGGAAGCAGTACATGTCATTAATGTTGATTTTGGAGAAGAAGCTCCTGACTTGTGTGTTGGTCACCTCATGGAGCTGCTCTCAGGTGGCTCCTCTGGTCCCAAGCAGACACTTTGTGGATCAGAGAGATCAACGTCTTTTCCTGAAAAAGAAAAGATCATCAACCCCCTTGGTGTCTGGTGGGGTAAGAGTCTGTGCATCTGCTCCATGACACTTCCAGGGTTAGCCTTCAAAGTTCTGAAAGCCTGGCTTTTAATTAAGACATTTTTAAAAGATAGCTGTCATTGAAATGTGCTGAAGGAGACAATTAAATATCTGAAAATTAATTCAAAATAAAAAGGAACTCTTCAGATGTATGATTTTTTTGGCCCAGGGGTCCTCTACGGCACAACTAATTACTGCAGAGACCAGAGGCAAGACCAAGGTGGGTTCATTTTTCTCCTCAACAAGCTCCACTGTGTCCCTGATGAGAAGAGGGAGTCCTCAGGCATGTGCTGCCCATCACTGCTGCTATCCAGGACTGGGAAGGGAGATGGAAAGGGTAGCACTACCACACCTGTGAGGGGTTTGGCGTTGTTGCCAGCCGAAACAAGGTAGACAGGTGACATCTGTGTCACCTCTGTGAGGCTGCCTGCAGACCCCAAGCACGGTTTGGGGGATCTGATGTGGACAGGAATCTGTGGCTGCCCATTTGCCTTCATTTGCTTGGGCACAGCTGGCACATGGTGGCTTCTCCAAACCCCAGCATCTTGAAAAGCATCACTGAGGAGGCCAAAGGTTCTTCTGGCTTGGCCATGTCAAATCTCAACTTCTGGAGACTCAGACCATTGGATCATAAGTGGCAAAGTACTGCATGTGTGGGACAGATTTGATTTGTCCCTGCAGACATGCTTTAACCAGCCCAACAAGTTGTGCTGGCCTCCTTGAGCTGGCCCTTCCTGCTTCAGAGGTGTTGAGTTAATCTTGTCTGTCATGGTGGAGCAGCTCAGATCTCATCCAGGAGCAAATAAACTGACATTTAAATAAGATAACCAATTTGTGCCTATGTGAAACATCTGCACAGCTCAATTTATGCCATTTAAGAGAGGCATTTATTGTTTCCTAGCATAAGCAGCAGCAGCAGAGGTAATGCATTCTCCCTTGCTGTTTTTCGAAGCAAGTTGTAGCCCTTTTTAATGTGTGACCTTCCAGCTCCACAGAAAACTTACAAATGAAAAGCTCCTGTGAGTAATCCTGTTTGTAGTCAATATAGCTGCATTCTGCAGAGGTTGGGTATAAGTTTCTCACCTTTGAATAGCAGGTAATAAACTAAGGGTGGGTTTTTAACTTTTAATGAACGGATTATTTGGCATTCAAAAATCTTCCCTTAAGCCTAGACTCTGAATTACATTATTGCAAGAAATGTTTTTAACTTAATTTCTTAAGAGTGGTTCTTAAAGACTGGCCATGGTGGGTGCCTTTAGTCACTAAGCCAGACCTTGGTGATGCTGTTTACCTGTGAGGTTCTGTGGGAGGGGGAAGCCTGGTGTGCAGCGTGGGCTGCAATGCCTGTGTCCTTTGCAAATGCTTCTCATTAATTTACTGATGAAGGAGAAAGTGGGGGGAGAATGGGCATTTCCCTCTCTTCCTGCTGCTTCGGTCAACTCTCCCTGTAAGAAGATCTCTTTCTTGGCAGCTTGTAGGAGTTCATGAAAAATAAGTTTTTTGGCAGGGGCTGCAGCTGCTCAGCCTTGGCAGGTGACCTCCAAGGGCACGGGGACTAGGGTTCAGCAGGATGTTTGTCCCCCACAGCCCTGGGTGAGCACTCAGACAAGGCCAGGCTGCTGGGGTGATCAGCACAGATAATTAAAGAGGTATCCAGGTCTCTTGGTGATTAAAGAGGATTCCTGTATTTGCCTGCCAGAGCATTGATTCCAAACCCCAGGCTCTCTCTGGGTAAAAGAGTTAGCAGATCTATCACTTTCCATGTATTTTTTTTAATATAGGTTGGGGGAGACAGTGAGCTGACCTGGCCTGCTCACTCTGCGATATGAGAGGACAAAAACTCTGTGTGTCCTCTAGCAAAGAGTCATTGCAACTTTATTTTTAGCACCTGCACAGTCAAAGCAGCTGGGGGCAGGCAAATGAGTCCTGGCAGGGGAATGGGTCTCCTTGATGAGTGTAGCTGGGTGCCCCTGTGAAAATTGGGATGATTTGACTGAGTTGTGAGCCTTGGAGAGCTACAATTTATTCATGTGTTGAGTGTGACTGTGCACCCACCCAGAGGAGAGGCTGGCTGTCCTATGCCCACGCTGGGGCTGAGGGAGACTCCTACAGGGACATGACTCATCGCTCACAGAGCTTCCAAAATCTCTGTGTCAGTCAAGTAGTGGCTGCAGCCTGGTGCACTGATCTGCCTCTAAAGGGATGAATCAAATTCAGCCTTCTCTCTCTTTTGGAGTGACCAGGCTTCACTTGCAAGGAAATAACTTTTTTCCCCCCATTAAACCACAGATCTAAATAATTTTTATCCTTCTATTTACCTTTGTATAGTAGAAATACTCTTTGTCTCTCACCTGATCACTAGAGCAGCTGCCCCTGTTGCACAGTCATAAAATGTGAGCAAACCCCAGGGCCTTGGCAGAAAACGGGAGTTCTGAAACAGCCTGAGCCATGAAGCAGCTCCTGAAGGCTGAGGTTGCTCCATTTGTGTTCAGCATCTAAGGCTAAGCTGCAGAACATTTTTGAGAATCGTTTTCAGGATGCTTTCTAGGGGGCTCTGGAGCACAGAGAACAAAATGTGATTCTGCAATGTGGCCCAGAATGAGATGTCTGTCTACTGCATATTACTTGAGCCAGGACTGATTTCAAAGTCCTTTAATGTTTGTTCTAGCTCAGTGGTTAGGAGGTAGGAGGACAGGACACAGGCCAAGAATAGGATGGGTTATTGATCTGTGATGGGCAAGATGTGTCACTTTGATCTATCCTTAAAACCAGCCCAACAATCCGATGAAGCAAACAAAATCAAACTCACAAAATGGTGCCCACCATTTGTGGCTGAACCAGCAGTCTCACTGGTGGGCTCAGGGTGTGCTGTACCGGTTTGGCATCAGAAAAAAAGCGATTGGTATATTTTTTTATGTTTTCAGAAGGCTTGGTTTGATTAAAATCACACTGCAGCTGGGATTGTTTCACCTGCTCTATAACATTCAGGTCAATCTTGAAGTGAACAGCATGACTCCAGAGTGCAAAGTCATCCCATTTTGAAAAGGGAGGTGAGAACAGAAAATTATCAGATTGATTCTTGAGTGCATTGGAATCTTTTAATAGCTTAAATTTAAACAAACATTCGCTTTAACATTTCTATAGTTGAAGGTATAAACCCATATGTAAAATTTTTTTGAATTGCCAGGACAAAAGAAAAAACCTCTCATTGCCCAAATAATTAATTTTTCCTGAAGCTGACATTACTGTCAGCATTTTCCACCCTGCCAACAAGCAAACAAATATTCTCCCCTCTAGGCGAGGAGAGAAAGATGCCTTAAAGGTTTTTACTAAATCTTTGAATCAAAGTAATTTTCAAAGTTGCAGAGGGTCTTTATTTATGGAAAATTCAAGACAAGAGAAAACTCAGAGTTCTGGAGGATGAACAGTATTATGGCAGTTTGGAAAACAATCTTTCAAGTTTCAAAAGGGGTCTCTTTTTAATAAACACAAGTTAAAGAGCCACCAGAAAAAACTCAAAAAAACCCTCCAAAACCCCCAATAACAAAAACCACAAAACAACAACAACCACAAAAACAAAACAAAACCAAGAAACAAAAAACCCCCAAACCAAAAAAGCATAATAAATAAGCAAAACAATCCTCAGTACAAAGCAAAGGCTGTATTTCAAGGCCTGCCAAGGTAGACACAACTTCAAGGCTTTGTCTTTGCTTCCTGAAGGATTTTCCCACCTGCTCTGCCTTTTGCAGAAGCTGCTTCCAAGGTTGGCCCAAAAGACAGTTTGTGGAGGAAGATCAGGGTTAGGTGCTTGTACTCCCACCATGGCTCTGGAATCACCTCCCTCCTTTAAAGAGGGTCTCCTGGAACCTGGAAGGTCCCACCTGTGGGTGAGGTTTGGGCCTCAGGCTGCCTTTTTTGGGGAAAGGTTGACAGAAAAGACAGTTTCCCCTCTTCAAGTGTCAGTTAACTGCAGGAATCCAGGCTTCCTCCTGCCTCAGATGGGTGAATAACTGGCTTTAATTTTATCTCACGTTGCCAAATTATGTGGCCATGGATGGGTGAGAAGTGATAAACCCAGCACTTTCAGAGGATGAATCAGGACCATATTCCTGTGACAAGAGGACCACCCTGGCAATGAGGATATTTTAATCATGTCCCAGGCATCCAGGGGCAATCACAAAGCACAGGGCAGGTCTTGTCTCTTATTTGAGGTGCAATAGTCCAGCTTCTGTCTGTGGAATCAGCAGGGCTCTTGAGATGCCAATACCCCACAGTGCATTGCAATCACTGCAATGGCACCAGGGGGATGCCACTGCTAAACAAACACAACATCTTCCAAAGAAACAGAGGATTTGGGCCTTTATGCTGGGTTTTTCTAACATGCCTGCAGTGAAATTGGTCATTGGTCCCCAGGCAAGGAGAGCATGTCATAAAGCCCCAGTGGGCAGCAGGATTTGGCCATAAGAGTTTGGAAGCTGTGACAGGGCTCATTAATGTCAGTGGTACTGGATCAGGGTCCTGGGGCACTCTCCCTCTGACGGCAGGAATGCCTCCTGAGCAGCAGTGCTTGCAGTTATTAGTGCAAGTCTTCTGTGTTAGGATGTCAGGCCAGAGGGAAGCTCATATTTGGTCCACGTTCAACCAAAATGTTCTTGGTACAGATAAAACTTAAGTAAAAATAAATTTAAGCACTTAAAACTTGCACAAGGCAAAAACCTGGTCAATATTAATCGATGGGCAGGTGTTAATCAACGCCTTGTTTCTCAAGCCAAACACCATCAAGCTGGTAAACCACTTTTAACCTCACTTCCAGGTAAATGATGTTTAGTTGCCCTTTTACCTGCTGTGCTTTGTATATAAATGAGCAGCAGCTCCCGGCAGACTCCCGCGAAAGGTTAGAGCCGCGCACAGCATCCGGGATGAACGTCCGGGATCTTCTCCGTGCAGACAAGCGCGGCAGCAGAGAACACTCGGGCTTGATTAATTGGGACAAATCCTACTTCGATGGGAGTCCAGGAGGTACAGGGGCAAAAGCAGTTGTTAATCACTGTGTCTGCAGCTCGGTGCTGTGTAGTCCGGCGTGGGAAATATTGTTATGACATCAATATGCATCTTTGGGATGGATGATGCGTAATCCGTGTGATGCTTAAAGATACGCAGGAGAAAGTAGGAGAGCAACAAGGGGCCAGACCCTCATTTAAAATCTTTTCAGGCTGCGGATTGTCAAAATATCTTGGAAGGATTTTGGCAGCTTTGTCACTTCCCCTCCCCTGGTGCTCAGCTGTTATTTAATTATTAACGTGCGTGACTCGGGGTTGTCTCGGCAGGAGGAAGAAAAGTCTCTGTTGAAAGTGATGGGAGTAGACTTTAAAATCTCAGTCTCATGGTTGTTGTGTAGGACCTTTTGGAATAGTAGCAGAAGATAAAATGTCATGAAAAGCTGCCAAAGTCAGTGAAGTATTTCCATCACTTTGGTGATTCCCAAGAGTCCTGATGAAAGAGGGGAATGGAGAGATGTGGGAGCAATCCCAGCCAGCCTCCACGCCTGTGGATCATGCTCATTGCCCAGCACTGCCCCACTAATTGCAGATTTTCCTTCATGCTTTTTGCCCCACTGTGGAGGATTTGCTGGGCCCTATGTCTCCTTCAGCAATATTACAGACCCCTTCCCAAGCCACAGCCTCCAGCCAAAGGCTGCCCCTTGCCTGAGACTTGTGCTGCTGCAGTAATGCTTCTCAGGCTGTGATTTTTAATGATGTTTTGATGATAGCAGGAACAGCAGTATATGGATTCACACCAGCCAAAGAGCATGTCTTCCTTCACTGAGGGAACGGGAAAGGCTTTTTTCACCAGAAGATACATCTGCCTTCAGAAGTGCCAGCAAATTCTTATTAGTGCAGACAAGATCTGGGGAGAGGTTCCCTCCCTGGATGACATTTTTGGCAGTTCTCTGAATATTTTCCCCTTCTGCAATGAACATGGCATTGGAGATGTCTCGACCATCAGCATTTCAAACAGAAATCTCTCTCGTTGTGATTGGCGCACTTTAAAATCTTCTCATCTGTAAAACATTTCCCTCTCTAATTTTGGAAGCAAAACTGCTGAGGCAATTAAGTTCCCCCATTTAGCTTTTCTAGGAGGTTTCCATGCTCTTTCTGTTTTATCTTAGTCTCAGCAGAAGGTGCCGGATTCCAACAAACAAGGCAGAAGGAGCTCGTTAGGTGTGTTTGTGCACTGGGCAATGTATTTGTTAGAAAAAGCAGTTTATGCTTCTGAGGATAGCAGAGATGCATCTGTGCATTCATTCAGCAGCAGCATAAACATGCACCTCACGTGCAGCAATGGTGGCAACTGAGCAGTAAGGGAGGGGGAGCAGACCCCAGGGGAAACTCCCCAAAATGGTACATTTATGCCCTATTATTAATCTTTTCACTTGCCAGCTTCTTTTTCACACTGCTGTGGCAAGGTTAAAAAGAAATCCTCAACAGACCAACTCAGGAGAACACTGCAAAAATGTCCTGCTCTTCCTTTAATTTCAAAACAATATCCTCATTGTGTTTACATCTGTACCCAGTAAAATATATTGCCAGTTTTCCAGTATTCCCTGCCAGTCTGTTGCTAATCCCCCTTTGTGTGTTTTCCCAGATGGTCACCATTGACAAAGTTTCTAGAAATTAGCTGGGATGCTTGGAAGTGCTTATTGGCAGGGTGGGTGCAGGAACATCAGGATTAAACTTGTTTTAGTGTGGCAAAAATGTAGAGCTGTCTGGGCTGAACTCTTTTTTTTTTTTTTTGGCCACTTCTGCCTGGGATAGATAAGGCTGCTTTCCTCGATGTTGGTACCACTTCTAAGTTACTGTGCATGGATGATATGCAAACTTAGTGAAATCTTTAATGCTCACTCTCCCTAGAAATGGTAATATTTTTGCTTTTAGTTTTGGTAAGAAAACATTTAAAAATTTCATTTTGGCTCAACCTCAAGTTTTTGTGTTTTTTTTTTAAACTCTTACTGTTAGGATCTTTTACTGCTCCAGTTCTCATTTCTGCTGTGCCTAGATTTTTTAGACTTGATGTTGTTGAAAAAGATACCAAGTTTAAATTTTTGTTTGTATAACTTTAGTCAGGGGTTTTGTTCGCCTTTGCCCTGGGGTGAAAGAAATTTTAAGTTTCTTTTCAGAGGACTTTTTCATCACTCAAGGTGTGATGAACTTAACTTCTCAGCAGACTGGGAGGAGCACAGAAGATACACAGAAGATACTGACCATCGAC
>VWZN01003323.1:265657-313254 GCA_013396955.1 Regulus satrapa
TTTTTTTTTTTTTTTGGCCACTTCTGCCTGGGATAGATAAGGCTGCTTTCCTCGATGTTGGTACCACTTCTAAGTTACTGTGCATGGATGATATGCAAACTTAGTGAAATCTTTAATGCTCACTCTCCCTAGAAATGGTAATATTTTTGCTTTTAGTTTTGGTAAGAAAACATTTAAAAATTTCATTTTGGCTCAACCTCAAGTTTTTGTGTTTTTTTTTTAAACTCTTACTGTTAGGATCTTTTACTGCTCCAGTTCTCATTTCTGCTGTGCCTAGATTTTTTAGACTTGATGTTGTTGAAAAAGATACCAAGTTTAAATTTTTGTTTGTATAACTTTAGTCAGGGGTTTTGTTCGCCTTTGCCCTGGGGTGAAAGAAATTTTAAGTTTCTTTTCAGAGGACTTTTTCATCACTCAAGGTGTGATGAACTTAACTTCTCAGCAGACTGGGAGGAGCACAGAAGATACACAGAAGATACTGACCATCGACAACCATCAGCTCCAAGAATCATCCCTGGTATGGTCAGAGACACCTGGTCTGGGAAAAGAGAGATGAGAGAAACAAGAATGGGAACCTAATTAACATCGAAGGAGGAGAGACCGAAGCCAAATACAAAGAGCTGTGTAATTTGGGACCAATGAACACTGAACCAATTCATTTCTGTGGGTTTCGACTCCATAAGTATCTGAAAAATCTGTCTAAAATTCATGTGTCATGGAATTATTTTCTCTTCACAGCCCAGGCTATGTGAAGGTGAAATTATTTCTGTTGCATATCCTGGGTGGAATAAAGTAATGTCTTGATCCTCTAACACTAAAGATGTGTCGGAGGGTTTTTGTTTTTCCTGCAGTTTTGGTGACAATATGAGCTTTCTTTTTTCCTCAAATTTGACTTGACTATGGTTACAAATACTGCTGAAGCCCAGACTCTAATTTCTAATCCCTAACTCCCTGAAAATATCCCTTTTGTCTTCATAATAATGTGGGATTTTGATGTTCTCTTGGAGGTTCCCTGCATTTCTGCTCTTTCCTATGGGAATCAGTTTAGATTTTCTTTTCCTCAGACCATTTTGAAAGCCGGATGTTCCCCTCATCTTTGAACTTCTCTCCTTTCCATCCAGGTATACTGATCATATCACTTGCCAGGTAACTCTCTCAGCAACCCTCAGAAGGCAGATGGGATGACTCAGACCCAGTGTTTATGTATTTGACTTACTCCAATTCACCTGAAATGCTGCTTCCAGGACAAACATTCTCCTGCTGCATCAAACACACAAAGGAAAGAAAGTGTTTGAGCTCCTTTTAGCTATATGCACTTAATCTGTACTTTTAATGGAGAAGAACTTCGTATTCTTTGATTTGCAGCCATTTTTCCCTTGACAGGTACTGATAGGCTGCAATGACTTGGGTGGTCCTCTCTTAGACTGCTCATTCCTCCTGATTTTAGGGAGAGTTGTAGTGCTCAAGCTTGCTGAAAATTACTCAGTAAGGGATTTTTCGTGTTCGCCTCATTCAGGAAAAAAAACCCAAACTGTGGGTATAAATGGTTTTGACCTCAACAGAGTTGAGTTTATTTACTCCAGCTGAGCACCTGACTGAGCCTATCCAAACCTGACAGTGATCTCTTCCTTTCTCAGCTATGATTAAAATATTTTCTATCTTAACCAACCTTAAAGGCCTTAGAGGCCTGCTCCCTGCTCTGTACCTCAATGTGTCAGCTGGGCTAACTTTGCATTAGTTGTTTGTCATGCAAGACAGACAAGTTTGGGCTTCTTTCAACTCAACAAGACTTTTGCTGATTAACAGTATCAGTGTTTTCAAGTAGTGCCAGCTACCATGATCTTGTTTGAAAAAGATTGAGTATTTGGAAACGAAATGGCAGAAATATGAACAGAGCAGTACATACAGGTCTGAAAACAGATTAAGAGTTAAAGCCTTTGAAACAGTACATGGGTTTTCCTCCTTAATGCGAAAATGATGGCTATCATCTGGTTTGTAAATTCATATCAGATGAACATCTTGGAACAGTTAGAGCTAAAGAGCAGAAGATATACAACTGAATAGAAGGGGAAAACTGAAACTATCCTCTAAAGATAAGGGAAGAAAGCCACAAATACTTCATTAGGTAGGCTGTGGTACTTGATGTTAGCTGGGGAACAAGCCCTTCTACATCAGAGAAGGAGTTTCTCCTCTCCAAATGTGGGCACCACTGTGTAAGAAAGATATTCAACTCTCTAAGAGTATCCAAAGGACAGCAACAAAGATGGAGAAGAGCCTTGAGGGGAGGCCATGTGAGAAGCAACTGAGGTCTCTTGTCTGTTCAACCTGGAGAGGGGGACACTGAAGGGAGATCTCATGGCAGTCCACAAGAGAGCATTGTGAGGGAAAGAGGGGCAGACCCTGCTCTCTGCTTTGTGGTGACCATTGACAGCACCAGCACATGGAACTGCATCACGGGCTCAGGTTGGATATCAGGAAAAGGCTCTTCTCCCAGAGGGTGCTTGGGTTCTGGAAGCACCATGCCTGCCAGAGCTCAAGAAGAACTTGGATAATGCTTTCAGGCACATGGTATGATCCTTGGGGTGGTCCTGTGCAGGGCCAGCAGCTGGACTTTGATGAGCTCTGTGGGTCTCTTCCATATCTCAGGATATTCTATGATTCTATGAAATATGTCTCTTTAAAGTATTTTGGATGAAAGCTCTACACAACTCACTTCTATGCTTATGCTTTACTAAATTTTAGCTTTCCAACTGTGTGTCTCTGTTGCCAGAACCCATTTCATCACTTCACATTAAATGAAGGAATTAGGATCCTTGAGAGCTTGACGGCACAGAGATGAAGGGGACTACATCCATCATAATGGGGCAAGCAGCAATAATTAGGGTTAAACTGCAGAAGTGTCAAGGTGGGGGAAAGCTGGAACCAGAGGTGTTGATGAGATGCTGTTGTCAGCAGTTTTATGATGCCTTTGTGGCGTGAGATTGAAAATTACTGCACTTTCTAATAATCAGTGCAGCTCGATTTAAAATGCCTTGTTTAAATAACCATTTTGGAAAGAGTCCCTACTGTTTTCTGCACTAGAAAACTTCAGGATTCCTAGCCTTAGGCGTGCTTTTCCTGTTTGCCCAGGCATTTGAGGAAGGACTCTATTCCTACTATGCCCAGGCATTTGAGGAAGGACTCACTATTCCTACTAGGTCTCTTGCCTTCCTCCCAGGCTGCTGGACAGCACACACAACCCACCATCAAGCCCAAGAATAGACTCACCAGGAGCTAAGCAGTGTTTTAGAAAGATGGGCAAAATTTAAAAAAAAAAAAAATCAAATCAAAATAGGGCTGAATTATCAGCTGAAACAAATCCATGCATTTCCCCAGTTACCAACAGAGCAATCTTGATTTATACCAGCTGCAGATGTGACCTAGGTCACAACTCTCTGCTTCATCTCCCGTGCTGGGTGATGCTTGGAGGCCTTTTGCTGAAGTCTCCATCGCTCAGGACCCTTTCTGAGCTGGGCCCCACATGTTTACAGAGGACTGTACATTTTACCCTCACATCCTCAGTGTGTTGAGCCTGTCCCACGGGTCACAGCACGTCTCCCCCAGGAGCAGGTCACATCTGACATGCTGGTCTGTAATGGGAAGTGGCACTGTGCATCCGGGAGCAACAAAAGCAACAAAACTGTTGAAAAAGTGACTTTTTTTCACATTTCCCAGTCTATGATGTGTAAAGTCAGAGTGTGCCAGAACTCTCTGTCCAGAAAAGAGCTTCATCTGCCCTCTTCATGCCAGTTTGCACTGGGGAACTCAAAAAGGCTTCTAAAGCAAATAAACTGGAAGCAGGGGACTTCCTCACTCTTAATCTTACAGTTTTGAAGTAAAACCACAGGAGAAGCAAAGGGAGTTCTTCCTTCTCTCATCTACCCCTTAACCGCAGCCAGATCCATTTATAGTCTGGTTGAAATAAGTGGATTTTCAGAGACAGGGTATTTCCCTTCCCTGCAGCATTGCTGTATGAGTTTGTCCCTGCTTGTTACTGGAGAAATTTTATAGCCCTGCAAGTTGAGTCAACAGTCTTTACCCATGTGTGGAAAAAAACACCCTTGTTCTTTTAGCCCTAGGATCCTCATCTCTCAGCCCTGGGTATTGGGATTAGCTGTTACTCATGCAAACAGTGCCACTTTAGTTTAGTCTGATCTCATTTCCACCCAGAAAAGAGTTTGAGGGCCTCAGAAGTGTGCTGAGAGCCTTCTACTCCCAACGAGCTCCTTCTATCGCTACTCTGTAAAGTCAAACATCTCCTTTAAAATCAGAGCGACTGCAAAAGCTGAGTCCCAGTGTTCATGTGAGCCACATCTATTATGGCAAAAGCCTTCCAGAAATACCCTTTCAGATGCTGAGCAGGAGTAAAACTATCAAGGTCACCTCCAGTTTGATCTTGGCATGTGCAGCACATTCCTCGTTTCTCTAAACTCTGGCAAGGGCATTAGCATCCCTTTACAGGTGTGCTGCTTGCCTGGAACAATAAGCAGCTCTTCCAAAACCTGATTGTGGGCTTGTCCCTGCCAGCTGAAGTAAATTGTGTTAAGGAAAACTTATTTTACCTCTTAAGCTTTGTCTGAGCAGACTTCAGGCAGCAGCACTCCGTGGCTCAAGGACCTCAGCTGGCTCTTGGTGTCCCAGCACAGGTTAGGAGTGGAGTCACAGGGAGAGAGCTGGCACATTAATTAATAAGGTAAGATTATGGTGGTTTTTTAAGGAATACTGTGCTTTCTCTGCTTTCAGAGAACCTGCAGCCAAAGTAGGGCATCTTCCTAGAAAACAAGCTGTAGCTTCAAAATGATGTAGAAATCCCTGGGGGAGCTTTTCTGCCCTGCACCACGCCAAAGATCAGATGGGATTATTACAGTGGTCCCGCTGGCCTCAACATCTGTGAAAGTTTGCTGCAGTTCCTTTGAATAGTTATTCTGTGTAGTAGGAGGTGACTTTTTTTTTTTTTCCTGTTGGCATGTTATCAGAGGAGATCAGACTAATTGTATATTTATCTAGAATTACAGTTATGAATCTGCTCTAATAAGGCAGTAATTCATATCTGGAGTGATTTATGGCCTGAGCCTGAAAGCCCTCTGAATCCCTTGAGTCCACTGGGATTCCCTAAGGCAGGGTTGTTGCAGAATTGTGCTTACTTTTGTTGCTGATACCCTGATGGTGTGGAACCAGCACCTTCACAGCCACACTTACTAGTTACCACTTATACAAAACATCATGAGTGGCCCCAGAATAAATGCAATTTGTACTCTATTTTCTTATTCACCTTGTTTAACAGCTCCCAAAGTCCTCTCCTGCCTTCCTCTGCTGGGATACCTAGGTTACTTGGGAGGAGTTTTAGGAGGCAATTCTTCTTCACTCTGGAACTTCTGTGGTTAAAATTCATTTAGTTCCAACAAAGGAGAGTGAGGAGCGTTTATAGTCCCTGTGAAGTAGTTTTAACCTAGGGCTCAAAAGACAAAGACTGCTGTTGAATAGCAATGTTTATTTAGCATTTTAGCATTTAAATCTTTTTCTATTTGGATGTGTCTTTCCTTTTGAACTGGAAGCATAAGTTTCTCTGTTTGCCTGCAAAACTATTTTTTTTCATCTCACTCTGAATCCCCAGAAAATCTTCAAATATTCTTGTAAATCTCAAAAATACTAAGGAGTTAGCCCCCCTTCCTCCCCATTTAGACCTTTGAAGGCTGGTGTGACTAGAATGATTTTGGAGTTATAGTTCAGAGTCGGAATAAAAAATGAAGGGAAGCATTTTGTAATACCGTAGCCTGTACAATAACTAATTACTTATAGATTTTAGGTCATATTTGAAAAAGACAAATACTGAAATAAATGGATAATCACTTGGAGCTACCATTAACAATTTGTTTAAGCACTTTGGGTTAAAATCAGCTCGGTGTCACAGCAGAGCAGCTGCCTGCATCAGTGCATGATCCAGCTTTGTGCCAGCGCCTGTGAGAGCCAAAGTGGCTCCTTTGCAGGATGAGAAACACTTGGAGCTCGGGCTTGTGCACTGCACTGGAGGGTTGGTTGGGTCTTTGCTGGACCATGCTGGTGGGAAGCATTAACCAAGCAAAACCTGACCAATTCTGACACCAAGTGAGACCGAAAAAAAATCTTAGGGTTTTGAGGCCAGATGCCGTCCTCCACTGTGATGTTTAACAGAAGAAATGAGGAAATGTGCTGGCAGATTTGTGGTGATGTGATCTAAAACATCAGAAGACTTCAGAAGAGAGGGATGAAAATACAATTATTGACCTATATATGACGTGATAAGTTTAAGCTTTAGATGTAACCTGCATGTGTATTAAAATTGTTACCTGTGTCATATGAATGTAATGCAGAAAATGGAGCCCTTTATTGCATATTTCAGTACAATATCTTAAATGCATTAATTGCTTTTTTACCTTTGCAGCTGGAATCATCAATAATCTTTCTAAGGAGATGTGTTATGATGCACCCAGCATAAACTTCCAGGCTTTGGAAACCTGGAGAACTGGCTTTTAGCTGGTAAGTGTTTTGCTCTTCAGCTTCTCTCCCTTCCCATGGGGCTCGAGATGGGAAACCTTACTCCGGTTGCTTCCCTGTGAATTTTAGAAAATCCTTCCAGTCATACATCTATCCCACAGTGTCTGGCTGCTCCCCATTCCTTCAGAGATGACAGAAGGCTGTTTTCTCCCCCAGAGGAGAAAACTCTCAGCTTGGCACCAGTTAGTCTCCATGAAATGTTCATCTTCTTGGAAAGGTAGTGTCAGATACATTGGAAATGCTGTTTTAGGGCTCCAGAAAGGATTTGTGTCCTCAAGGGACTTACCTCATAAATACATGTGAGCCAGAAAGACTGGACAAAACTACCCAAAAGTCCCCAGTTCATCCTAAATCTCTTTGGATCACGAGGAATGGTTGGGGACGGGGATGGGACCATCTGGAAATAACATCATTCCTAAGGGAAAGCGCTCCATTTTAATTAATTGTATCCCTTTTATCCACGACAGTGTAATTGCATTTTGCTTAACTAAGTCTTTTTAATTGGTGCTGGGCATGAATGATAAGCAAAGCTGTACCACTCCTTGTTAGCTGTCACAGGCAGCTCTTTCAGGGCAGTTTGGAGCTGGGGTAGGATAGCTGGAGCTATAGATTTGGGAGGGAGTTGGGGTAGCCCAAGCTACAAATCTCAGGGCTACCATTTTCTGTAGATGCAAAAGGATTTTTTGCTGCTCGCCAACCATCCCACAGTACCTTGTGGCACTCTTCCTGCCTTGGTGGACCTTCTCCTAGGCTGGAGAAGTGAACACGTGGGGCATGAGTGCCCTCCAAACCTGCTGCCTAGGGATCCCAGTGCTGAGCTTCAGGCTCCAAATTCCACTGCTGGGACTTGTGTCCTGCCCCCACAGGGGTGAGGCTGGGATGAGCTGTCCCTCTGTCCTCTGTCCCTCCAGCCTCTGATATGTTGGAAAAACCTGAGTGTTTTCCTCAAAAATTGTATTTCTAGCTATTAAAGAGTGGGGAGCAAGACCTGTACAAGTGTCGCAGCTGCCAGAGGTCTCTCACAAACCACCAGGCACAAGAGGCTGCATCACAAAGACCTAAAACCACCCCCTCTTATTTTTCAAAATCCCTTTCTTGGACGACTGGTTGACCCCTGCTGCAGTTACTGAGGACTGACACACACACACACACACACACACACACACTGCACACTGAGGGCTGACCACAGCCTGCCTCATTCCCTCAAACCAAGCACCCCACTCTCAGGTTTTGGTCTCAGTGTGTGTGCTGTCAGCTGTTCAGCAGCATAAAACACCTTTTGGTCCTTTCCTACGACATAGGTGAGACATCACAGGGACACTCGGGATGCAGCACTAGGCCCTCACAGTCACCCCTGCCCTCCCACTCCTGGGACCATAGAATCATGGAATCATATGGGTTGGAAAGGACCTTAAAGGCCATCCAGTTTTGACCCCCTGGGCAGGGGTGATTTTTGCCAAGTTGCTCAAAGCCCTGTCCAACCTGCCCTTGAACACTTTCAGGGGTGGAGCATCCACAGCTGCTCTGGGCAACTTGTGCCAATGCCTCACCACCCTCACAGTAAAGAATTTCCCCCTGATATATAATCTAAACCTACACACTTTTAGTTCAAGGCTGTTCCCCCTTGTCCAATCTCTACATGCCCTTACAAAAATCCCTCTCCACCTCTCTTGCAGGTATCTGGGGGGGTGCTCTAAGGTCTCTCTCTTCTCCAGACTGAGCAGCCCTAACTCTCTCAGCCTGTCTTCCTAGGAGAGGCGCTCCAGCCCTCTGAGCATCTCCGCAGCCCCTCTGGGCTCGCTCCAGCAGGTCCCTGTCCCTCCTTTCGGGGCTCTCAGAGCTCTCCAGGCGGGAGAGGGATGCGCTGGGTCGCCGGTTCTCCGCGGAGAGGAGCGGGGCCGAGGCAGGGGCAGCCCCGGGCCGGTGCCGCGGCTCTCCCCGGCTCGGCGGAGCGGCGGCGGCCCTTGAGCTCCCCTTAGTGCCGGGAAGGAGCATTGGAGACATCGGAGCCGGGATGGGGAGCGATGCCGGGAGGCGGCTGGCGGGTCCCGGGCCGCTGCCCGCGGCTCGTCCCGGCAGGATGTGCCCGGCGCTCCTCCTTGCAGGGACACCTTTATTTATTGAGAACTTTATTTGTATAGCGCAAGGGATCCAGGAAAGTCCAGTTCAATATTTACTCCCCAATATCTACAGGTGTGTGTGTGTGTGTGTGTGTGTGTGTAATTGTATTTCTTCATCTATTCGAAAATTTATTTATTTATTTATATTTAATACCAATCGATAGCTTATTCTTGCTTTGCTATAATTTTTATTTGTCATCATTTTGCTTTATTTCTAAATTTCTAAACGTATGAAAAGCTTAGCTTTATACACCAGATAAGTGCGGGGTATTGCTCCTGGAGACAGTTTAGGAAACGCTGATAGAGAAGGCAAGGGACTTAGGTAAGGGTAAAATCCAGAGCTGTGCTAAATCAGGTTAGCATGGCACCCACATCCCAGGCACTTATTTTGCACTTTAATGTGTGATCAGCATTGTTTCTGAAGGATATTTATATTTGCATGCCACAGAGATCATCTGATGATTTCTGAGCATCTGCTGTCTTGGGTGTATGCACTTCCCTGGGGGTTTTAAGCTCAGGTACAGAATTGTGCCGTGATGAAGATGGACTAGCCAGCTCAGCTGCAGTAAGTGCAGGTTTCTGCACATTGATCCTATTCTCTTACTGCACGAAGCTAACATGGACCATCCCTGTGGACTTAGAGGTCACACACGTGTGAGCTCCTGCAGATGAGCTGATGTCAGGTAGCTGGAAAAGCTGTAAACTGGCTCGCATGCCTGAGCTCCAATTGTTTTCTGACAGCTGGGATGTTTCAGGTTACCTGTGGATCTTGCAAGTGTTATTGATTTGTGAAAAAATTCAACTTCCTTTGTCAATATTTCTATGACCTTCTAAAGAGGCACAGCCTGATGAAATTGGGTTTGCATCACGAGGAAGAGCTCCATGGAGAGCAGAGGCAGCGGCAGCTCCCAGGACAGACTCGGTGTCCCATCAAGCACACTCCACCCCAGCATCCTCATTGTGGTTGCAGTTGTGTGAACCCCAGTCACGCTTGCTGCAGTCCATAATTGTAATTTCACTTCCCGTGCAACTTACATCATCGAGCCAAATTTGTCCGGTACCTTTGGGAGATTAAACAAACAAACAACTGTTGGACGAGAGAAAGAGGAATATGCTTTTTTTTTTTTTTTTTTTTTTTTTTCCCCTAAAGAGAGCCCTGTGGATAGTGTGCTTGTGCTGGGTTGCGTGGTTGGCTTGTTGGGAACGAAGCGTTTGGGCAGGGTTCAAGCAGCGCTAGACACGCGGCTGCCTCCCCCCCAGGGGAACGAGCCGCCCTGGTGAGGGGATCACCGGCTGCTCGTGTGCCTGACCTTGCTGTGGCACTCTCTGGCTGTGTGTGTGAGCACCCGTGCCAGGCTGGGGAGGCGTGGAGCTGTCGTGGACTCACCTGCCGGGGCTGTGAAGGAGCTGAGCGCTCGGTTGAATCCCAGCATTCGGCAGACTACGCCGGCCTCCCGCGTGGTCCAGCCATCGTCACAGATCGTCCCCCAGGACCCTTTGTGGAAGATTTCCACACGGCCCCTCCTCTCTCCTCCCACGAGCCGTACAAAATTACTGAGGCCGACTGAGAGGTCAGAGGAGAAGAAAATTACTCTATGGGTCATATAGGCATAAGGAAAAAGACACTGACAGACAGAAGCAGTGACCAGCTAAACCAGAGGGAAGCTCCCATCTCCAGGGTGGGACCAGAGGTTGCTGGTAGCTCAAATCCAAAGAAGTCAAGGGTCCCCCCTGAATTTGGAGACACCAGGCTGCAGCTCAGAGCGCAGACTCCTTGGCTCTGTGCTGTGGGTTAATCCCTTGAGCAGAGGGATATTTTGGTCCTGATTTGAGGTAGCTCTGATACCAGAAGGCAAATGAGAGAGGTACCTTCTCCTTTTGCACCTTTGCTCCCTTTTGCTCCTGAGGGACCTGTTCCAAATTAGAAAAAGCAAAAATAAAAATCTGGTTATTATCTAGTTCTGAATACTTGTGTGAGTTAGAGATGTGCACACTCCAAACCTTGTAGAAAATTCACACCTTGAAATGACTAAGGGTATGTAAAAGAACAATGGCAGGGAAAGTAGGATAACATACAACAAAATATTCCCAATGTATGACCCCCCAAAAAGGGCGACTTTCAAAATCCTATCTATTCATTCACTTGTGGAAAATGTATCTTATTCCCACTGTTACCTGTAAAATGACATCTGTGATAGACTTCGAGATCTCCAGAGGCAGGCATGATATCTCCTAAAGTACTTGCAGGAAGACTTCCATTCTGGAATTTGATCTCCAGGGAGAACAGAAGGGTGCCCTAAACAGTTCTCCACATTTCTGTGGAGCATCTTGGTCTTGAGGGCAGGGGTGTTTGAAAGAACCCAATGAGCTCTTTCCCCCAAAGTGACCTCCAGAAAGCACTCATTGCTGTCTCCTTCTGAGGGCCAGGAGATGAGATGCACCCAGAGGAAATCTTTGGCCTGGAGCCAGCCCAGTAACACTTCTTTTATCTTCTAGATGCAAAGTTCCAGAGGAGGACTGCATAGAAACCCCACACAGAATCTAGTTTATTTCTGAAGATTCTAGTACTATTCTGTGTGAACAATTAAAAGAAAAATGCATCTGGAGCACTGTTTGCTTCCCATGGGCTGTTGTGACAACTGGGGTTTTTTTTGTTTTATTTTTACTACAGGTCTTACAGGTTTTTTTAAACACTCTGTGATTGGAAGGGAGGGGGGTTAAGGATAGAGAGTAGCTGCAGTTTTAGCCCTTTTGAACAACTTTTGTGGACTTTTTTTTGTTTTGAATTTTTGTGTTCTATAGTTAGCAAGGTGTAGTTAAAGAGCCTCACTGTTGGGTGTTTCCAATAGCTTCGCTATTCCATGTTCCTGAGTGCCCTGCTTGCATGGGATTTATCCCAGGGACAGAGTGTCTCTGATGTCTCCGAACAAAGCAAAGAGGAACATGGGTTGTTCCAGTTTTCCGTGAAATTGGGGATTTGAGAAAATCTAACACATCTGTGTACTTGCATGTCTTTTAGCACACCTCCCAGGGTGCACAGTTGACACCCTGCACATTCTTCTGCTGGGAGGGCTGATCTGTTGAGTTCCTGCAAATCGGCTCGGAAAACACACCCCAGAGCAGCTTGTGTTGGTCTGTGACCTACAGTTCCGAATCCAAATGTGCCATCAGCTCCACAGACCCTGTGGCAAAGAGCCTTACCAGTAAATCCAGTATCACCCTTGGCTCCTTTCAGTCCTGGCTCTCCTTTCAGACCCTTAGTGCCATAATCCCCCTTGGTTCCTTTTTGACCCATTGGGCCTGGGATGCCTGGGTGGAAAGCAAAAAGTCATTGCCTTTGTCCCTTCCCAGAAAAAGGACATGACAAACATTTTGCATCAATGTAGAACAGTGGAATGTGGCACCTAAAGTTCTTTGCATCATCAACATAAATCATGCTGTAAGAGTTTACCTGGTAAGCCCTGGTCTCCCTTTGCTCCCTTTTGCCCTGGAAATCCTAAGAGCATAAAACAAACAAACAAATGAACAAACAAACAAATATTTATAAGACTTATGTTTGTACATTTATAAAATCTTATGCAAATTAATATTTATGATGGATTTTAACTCATCTAGCTTAGGTGTCTACACTATAAACATCTATTTCTGAATCAGGTGTCTTATTTCAGTATGTCATCATACTCAGTGCAGACCATGTCAAAAAAGAAAATACAGGCAGTGGAGAAACATCTTCTCTTGAAGTTCTTAAGCTGCTTCTTTGTGCATTTTCAATTTATACAATAATTTAGGCACTCCCTCACACATATTGCAGTTACAAACAGCCCTCTGGTGAGTAGTCAGCCCACAGCAGCCTGGCAGAGCCCCAGCAGTGCCATGGCATCCTGGCATGCATTGGAGGTCCAAGAACAAGACTCAAAAGATCTCTTGGTATTATAATTCCCTTTCCAGCATCTACATGGGTGCTGTCCACCCAAAACCACTGTTTTATTCTCCTTTACCTGCTAATCCTTTTTCTCCCTGTTCACCTTTGGGTCCAGCAATGCCTTGTATTCCTAAAATCAAAAAGAAATCCATAAGGGTGAAGCCATCACACAAAGCAAGGCCAGAGTAGGAGGTCAGTGAGTTAAAGGGTGCTGTACCTGGGCTACCTTTGGGACCCTGCTCCCCCTTCTCCCCTTTCTGGCCAGGTCTGCCATCAAGGCCAGGAATTCCAGGAAGTCCATGTCCAGCTGCACCTTGAGGTTGAGTGAAAACATCACATATGAAATGTCACATAACACATGAAGGTAATAAAAAGACAGACCTTTTAATCTCAACCACCAACCCATGCACACTGAATTGAGCCTGTGAAGGCATAACAAACACTGTCTGTCTCCAAATTGCAATCATGGCTGTGCTAATCTTAGCAATGCAGTGAGGGGTGATCTGGAATGAAAGATTGCATGGAACCAGGTCCTGGCTGACTGCTAGCCTTGAAATGCACAAGTTCTTTCCTAAAAGAACAGCCAATTTCAGCCCTTATGTGCGCACAGGTATCAGGAAGGAGGTCATGGCCCTTCTCTCCCTCTCAGGCTCCTGCACAGAGAGTGGGTGCCAGAAGAGACAGCCAAGAGGCTGCTGCATGAGTTTGGAGGACACTGAAATATTGGCACAGTTTCTTCATCTGACCATCATCTTCTCTTACCCGTGTCGGGATCTAGACCAGCTGCAGTTTTCCTTGTCATGAAATACCCTATAAAAGAGATCAGACTTATGCCTCTACAAGAAATTGCACCTTCTGTACTGCTTACCTGCCTCTCCTTTCTGCCCAGGAGGTCCAGGCTGCCCCGGGCCACCTGTAACAACAGCCTGACATCAGTGCTAACAAGGCTTAGCCCAGCCCCTCAGCTAGGGTGGCCCTGCACCCTGTCCCACCGTGTCCTCCTCACTCACCATCATGACCTGGCAGTCCTGGAAGTCCGTGCTGTCCCTGAGGACCCACGGGTCCCTGGGGCCCGGGGTCTCCCTTCTTGCCCATGTCGCCTTTCTGTCCCTGGGGACCTGTCAAACAGCACAGCACACTGTGTCAATTCAAAACTCCAGATTTCTGTTGTCTCTGCAGCCTGTGGAGCACCCCTGTCTGGCCACACCAGTAGCTAGGTTTGGCCTCACACCTGCATTGACCATTTGGTGACACGGTCACCATAAAGCTATAAGGGGGCAGAGCTGGTCTGGCTAGTCCACCTCTGGCTCTGTCAGCCTCTCTGGACAGATGTTTGTCTGGCCTGCTGTCAGAGGCTTGCAGTGGTGCCATGACACCTCTCCAATCTAGTCCAAGCTATCCCTGCTACTGGAATATTTTCTACTCTAGTTAAGTATCCCTTACTGCAGTCTGAATGCCTCCGTTCTGCTAGACACCGTGGAGATACAGGGCAGCATATTCCACTTCTGTGCTTCCAGAAAGTTCTCTCATCTGCCCTTAACCTTCTCTTCTCTTCTCTTCTCTTCTCTTCTCTTCTCTTCTCTTCTCTTCTCTTCTCTTCGCAGGTGATCAGCATGCTCTGAAAGAGCTGAATTACTTGAAAGTGCCTCATTTGAAGACTTCTCCTTCATCTTTCTGCTCTAGAATTATCCCCAAAGTCCTTGTCTTTTGGTATTCCTCCTACAATCACTCTTCTCTTCTGGAGCATCTTGTGCTAGTGAGAGCATTGGGGCATTCAGGATCTGATGGAAGATCTGAGGAAGCTCTTAGCAACCTGTCCACCTGTCCTCCCTGCTCTGCACCACTCACATCACCTGCTTTCTTTTCCTCTCCTGCTTTCAGCCCATGTGAGACCACTGAGTAACAGCTCTCCATAATGCACGTTACACGGGAGAAGCATGTTGCATAACTCCTCTACTTCAGGTGTATAAAGCCAAGTTTATGTAAGATAGAATGCTCTCAGAAAGAGGTTCCACTAAAAAGAAGACTAACATCCACATGCTTGTGCATATAAATTATATTGTATTATTTTATAGAATGGAAATCCTACTGCAAACATCCCTGCTTTAATTTAGGGTAGGCTGATAATTGAATATCTGTGGCTTTCATTAGAAAAAGGTCACTCTGTAAAGAGACTTCTGTGGTGCAGAGTCAACATTTTTCATGGCCCTTTCCCCAGCCCTCCTTTGGGAGATTTGCTGAAGCATGACATGAAATTAAACCCCTTCAGATCAGGTCAAGTGTCCTGTTTATCCAACTCCCTCACTGACTGGCAAACCACACTCCAGGCTGCTTGGATTTTTGTGAATATTGACCTACAAAGACCCTCGTGGTATTTTATGTAGAATGAGTTTAAAAATAAATACATGTGAGAACATTGAAAATAGTGAGATAGTGAAGAAGTCTTACCTGCAAGCCCCATCTGTCCTTTTTCTCCTTTCACTCCTGGACCACCACTTGGGCCAGCAGGACCAGGAGCTCCATTGCTCCCCTTCTCACCCTGGGGTCCACGTACGCCTGCAGGGACAGCACCATGTTTCTGATGCTCCACAGGGTGCCAAGTGTGGTCAGTGCCAGTAGCAGGACACCCACCACAGCTGCGAGCATGAGCCCAGCTCCACTCTCTGTGCATCTGAGAGTGGTGCTGGTGACAGTGGGAAATTGGCCCATCATGACTGTTGCACACTGACTTTTAAAATAAGATTTTTTTCCAGCTAAGTTTTGCTTTCACTCACATTAGCTTTACATAGGTTTATTTCCTCCAATTCCAATGACATTCTTGCTCACACCTTGGCTGAGGACAAGATTGTTCATAAAATCATCCATAAAGCCACTTTATGTTCATCCACAGAAATAATTCAGGTGTCAGAAAAGCCTTACCTTGGTCTCCCTTTGTCCCTGGTGGTCCCCGTAACCCTGGGATATAAAATACATATATCAGCTGACACACATCATCTATTCACACTAATGGCTAAGAAGAAGAGACAAATTTTTAATTGTCCTTTGCTCACACAATTTCAGTCACCAGTGAGGCCAATCTTCAGCTGGCAGGGATCAGCACATCCACTTGAGTAAAGTCCTTGGAGCTCAGCTGAGTGCTCAGCTGGGCAAGGGCCAGCTTGTCTTCCTGCCAAGCCCAGCTCATGGGGACCATTGGGGAGATCTTTCATGGAAATGCACGGAACGATTGGGCTCTGATGTGTAATAACACTGCTTGGCAGGAGGTGCTGTTTCAATGTCGTTAGTGCAGCCAGGAAGAGATGAAAACACAACCTTCTTTTCTTTTTTTTTTCCCCCTTCAGAAAATCTCATTAGTGAGGCCAAGAAGTAGGGCTGGATGAGTTACAGACCTGACCTAACAAGGGTTGCATCTTAGATCATCATCACAGGATCAACCTCTGCTCAAAGGAGGCAGCCTTAGATCAGGACTTGCTGCATCCTCACAGTCTGGAGATATTTCCCTCCTATGATAGATGTACCCAAACCCCCAGGTACCCAGGGCAGCAGCTTGTGCATGGCTGTGGAGGGCAGAACTTGCACCCAGCTCCTTCCTGAGTCTGTGCCAATGTTTTCCTAGGGACAGGGTGGGCATTGACCTCTGCAGGAGCACTCTGGCTGGTCCTGGAGGACCAGTGAAAAGCTCTAGCAGGTCTCCTCATGACCAGGGTGTCTGCACACTGGGTAGGGTCTGGAGACTGAAATCCCAAATCCTCACTTAAGGTCTCTTAGATGAAATAAATAAGAACAGGAAATGAGAAGAAGTTGTGGTTCATTTACCAACATACCTGGTACACCAGGATCTCCTTTGCGTCCAGGAGGCCCTGAAATAAATATTTAATGGATATTTTTCAGTAGTCAGCAGCCAGTGAAGAACACAGCAGTGTGGGATTGACAGGCTTGAGATGTGGGCTGGAGACACCACCCTTTTGGAGGGCACCTAGACTCGAAATCTACAAGTCACAGGAGGGAAGAGGAGCCCAGGGACTCATGTACAGCTGCCAGGGGATCTGGGGGTCTGCACAGGGCAGAGCTCCAGCTCCTACAGGTGCTCCCTGGTCTGGAGTTGACTCCAATCCTGGGCATGAGGGCATCACTAATTGACAGGAAGATTAAATCTTGCCCTAGTTATTGGATTATCTAAACTGGGTTTTCAGCCCTTGTGATGCAGAGGAGCCAGGTCTCCCCACTGCAGGGCCAGCACAGAGAGTCATACCTGCAGCCAGCGTGATGTTGTTCATCCTCATCATCAGGTTTGCATTGCTGTTTTTAATTATGGTGATTTCCTCTTCCAAGCTTCTCCTCCAGTTTTCTTCATGTCTCATGAGAAAACCCTTCCCACTAGAGCTTCTTGACAAGGCCAGATTGTTGGAAAAGGAGCTCTGAAGAATCTCTGCTGTATAGGAGGCATTTTGCTCTTGAAGTTTCAATATCTCTCTCTGCATCTTAAATACTGAGGAAACAAAAAGCCCATGCAATGAATATTCTCTGCCCGGTCTGGCTGGGAAATGGTTCTTTGGCAGAGCAGTTCCTCAGCACCTGGAGGGGACACTGGGGGATAAAGACCATCCCTGTTTGACCCGGGGAGGTGGCTTTCATGTGCCAGTCCTTGCACACGGACACCCTACAGCCAGGGCTGCAGCTGGGAGTGCTTTTGCCAATGCAAAGCACACACACAGGGTGGGGGGGATTGTTCCCTGTGGCGGCTGCTTTGCTCGGTGGCGTGCAGAGGAGCTTCCTCAGAGGTTTCAGATCTGTGTGCTCATTCCTGCTTGCCCGTGCCCCCAGGAGCACCCAGCAAAGCTCTCTTTTGGTGCCAGGCCCGTGGCGAGGTTGTAGCATTACCTTTGTACATCAGCAGCCCCTGGCCGGCCGTCAGCAGCAGCAGGTAAGCGCTGAGGGCTGTCTGAACACAGCATGTGGATGCCTTTTTCTGGCTCCGAGGCTCTAAAAATCAAGAGAAGAAAGGTAGACACTCTCCCACATTTCTCCCCTACAAGCTCTGCTTGCTTCCAGCCTTTTCAGGCTTGGCCACAGTGCTTTCCAGGGGTGTGGAGCAGCAAGGCCCCTCTGTGAGAGTGCTCCATCCTGCCAGCAAGGCAGGCTGCCTTCCTCTGCTGCAGGCTTTGCACTGCAATCTGCCTGGCCATCTTTTCCTTAGCTAACCTAACCAGCTCAGTTCCATCAGGACTTAATCCAGCCTATAAGAGTGTGAATGTGGGGATTTTCCCCTTTCTGCATCAATAAACTCCCCGTTTCCACTGCTTTTAGTTGTCCCAGGCTGTCATTCGGAGGGTTGCTCAAAACAATGCCCTCGCCATCCAGAGCACTGCACATGTGTAATTCCAAGAGTGATGCATTTATGCATCAAAATAAATGAAAAATCAATAATAAACTGAACTGCAGAAGAAATTGAAACAAGTAATAAGATGTAAAATCAATCATTACCAGCAAGTGTAAAAGAAATAAGCTTTTTTAAAAATGTTTGCCTTCAGAATGAAAAAAAAAGTATTTCAGATGCATTAGTGGCTATGTCAGGCATTCAGTAAGTTACCCTCAATTTAGGCTTTTCTTTTCTTTTTTTTTTTTTTCTTTTTTTTTTTCTTTCCCAAAGTAATGTAATCAGGAGTTTAAAGTCTTAGCTTTATAAGAGTACTGTATTTTAATTGGTTTTACAATAGAACGGCTTAGTCAGCAATGAAGCTTTTATATTCAGCTAAAATTTCATAAACTTACATTTTTTTATTGAGTTTGATGATTTTAGTATCTTAACTATTACACATGAAAGTCTACTCAAGAAAATTAGACATTTTCTAAGACAGGAAAATAACTAATTTTTTTCTGATGCTCAGCATCAGCTTTTGGCTAGAAAGGGTAGTTTGACACACTTCTACTTTTAAATGGCAGCTAATTTACCAGCAAAATCACTGAAAAAAGCATTTAATATGCAATATTTCATTTTCATGTGTTGCTTTAGACCAGACAAAATCCATATAAATCCATTGAATAGAAAGAAACCTTACCACTTATCTGAAAGGTTGTGGTAGCAGGTGAGGCAAATGCAATCTTTTCTGAAATACTGAAAGAGTTCATCTCGCCCGAATTTCCATCTTCTCCGCATTTGTCTTTAATTTTCATGACAAATTTCTTGTGGCTGACCTAAAGCCTTGCCAGATTATGGACAATGAGAGGTACTTCCTCTCTGCCTCCTGGTTTGATATGCTTTCTGATATGCATTTCCTATCTGCTCAGCTTTTATAGACTACTGAGAACTCTGATGTGGTAATTTGAACAGTTCCTCAAAAAATCCCACAGCTAAGATGGTGAGCTGCTCTCATGTGCTCAGTTGGAGTCCAGGGAGCCTTGGGCAGGATTCTGAAAGATCTTCAAGCTGGAGTTACTCAGCATCTCTGCACTGTGGCGGAGTCAGGCGTGAGATGGACATCTTGTTTCTAACACAAGTAAACCTCCTCAGGTAGCCAAGAAGATTCTGTGTTCAAAGTTAGCTTGGCAATCCCTCTCCTGGGAGGGGTCATAGTAATGTGCACCAAGGTGACACCTTGGGATTGTGCAAGCAGGCGAAGAATCAGGAGGACAAGTTGTGAAGACAAGTGAATGATGGTGGCATGGGGGATGCTAAAACCCAAATGGATTTGGGGTGATATGGAGAAGAGGTGCTTGCAGCCTTCTTGACAAGGTCTGTCCAGCTCCTGCCTCCTCCCTGATGAGCTTTTCACACCCATCAACTCAATTCCTGCTTCTTCTCTATTTCTTTGCCCTCATCCTGCTAACCCCCCTCCTGTAGACCTTGCCACGGCATTTGACTTTTTGACATCTCCATTTGTGTTGGGTTTGGTTTTGATTTTGCAAAGCAAAAAGTGACTCACCCAAGCCCACAGGCAGGAGCCGTCGGTAGGAGCTGGGCAAAGCCCTCCTCATCCACGCTGCCACCAGCACATCCTGCCCTCTCCAAGGTGCAAGGCAGGCACTGTCACACACTTTGGTCGTGAGCTGCAGGTCTGTGTCCATCCCTGGGGCTGCTGTGTCCTCATCGCTTTGCTTGGCCATGGAATGAAGTGTGGCAGGTCTTCAGGTAGGGGTGAGCTGGAGATCCACACCCTGACAGTGCAGAGTGGAGCCCTCCGTTCTGCACCTGATGTACAAACCTCTGAAAGGCTTAAACCACAAATATGTGGGGATTTTTGAATCCGCTTCTGTGTTCTCCTTTCAGATGTGCTTGTGCAGCTGTGACCTGGTTTGTCCCCAGAAGGGAGGAAGACAAATCGTCCATTTTTAAACATTCTGCTACACTCAGTGTAGGAATTGGGATAATTTGCTTCCTTGTGAATCAGGTCTCAAATATCCCCTTGAATTAGGGAGGATTGAGAGATTACCACTGATCAGCTGAGCCACAGTAATGCCTGTGCATCCTCTCCCAGTATGGCATCACCTCCTCGTGGGAGTAAGAGCTCACATCCAGCCCGTTTCTGATGGTTCTAGTGGTTCAGCTGACCACTCTGCACAAGCCTGGAGCTGTCTACTCTTGCTGGGTGATGGTCTGGGAATGACTGCACTTGTGCTGCCTAGAGGATGTTTATAGGGATGGATGTTATTCAGGTGCATGCAGAGAGCAGATTTACAGCAGAGAGGCTTTTAATAATACTTCTAGTCAAATCCATTTTATTTCAAAGTATTAAAAAGATGCTGGCAGACATAGTTCTCAAAAGCCTGCCTAAAGACAAAAGGTGCAATGAGATCTTTGTGCCCTCCTTCCCTGAGAAAGAAGCTCGGGAATAAGTTTTCACATGATTCATGATCATGCTGTGGCCATGCCACTCTCAGCAGCCCAGGTGGCATGGGTGTAAAAACAGGGGTAGACTCCATCGATTTTGACAGCCCTGAACTGCAGTGCTTCATGTTTAGAAGTCCAATTCTCCAGTTTTTTGGGGAAAGTCATGATCCCTCTGACTGCAGTTGCCTACCCAGCCGGTCAAACCTCTATTTCTATTTGGTGCAGCCCCATGCAGCTCTGTGAGCTGCCACATTCTCATTGCTCAGGTGAGCACCTGGCTGCCTGCGAGGTCATGGTGCTTTTCTATCTTGATGTCAGCCCCTGCAAACAGGCAGCAGATTTCCCAGTAGTGCCAGGGGTCTGGGCCACACCCTGGTGCCAGAGACCATGTCCCAACATGCTGCTTCTGCTTTTGCATGTGCTCCCGTGCTGCCTTCTGCTGTCTTTCGTTTCTCACTCTACCATCACAGACTGCAGCAACAGGGCGACTCTGATTTTGCAATCAGGAAAGAAAAAAAGAAAAGAAACTGCTGATTCAGTTCAGTCTCCCTGAGCTGATGTTTCGCTGAAGCAATGGGGTTATTTATAGAATATCAGATTGCAGCACATTATGGAACACGTCTGCTGGGCTGTCAGCCTTACCCTTTGGGCTATCTGTGAAAAAGCCCTGGTCCCTCTCCTCCTGCTCCTCATGCTCCTCATCCTGCCTCCCCTGACACGTTCTGCTGACGCTCAAGGAAGAGTTTGTAGTTCTCCAGCTCATCCCTTTCCTTCCTACATTCATGCAGAAGATGCTCCTCATATTCTCACTCTAAATATGCACCAACATGTGAACCAAGTTTTGTAAACTGACCACAGCTGCCTCGAAGTCACGGGCCTGGGGGAACTGCTGGTGGAGGGAAAAGGAAGTGTCCTGGAAGTGGCTGGTAGATCAAGAAGTCCCTGGCCCTGCCCTCTACCTCTCCTCTTCCATCACTGTTGTCGTCTGCCAGCATTTGCAACCACCAAGAGCCCGTGGCAAAGCAAAGGGATGCAACACCAAACTCCAGCCTGGCAACAGCTAAACACATCAGCAGCCTCCCAGCAGTGATTCTGCCAGGGAGTTTGGGCAGATGTCAGCCTCCTTAGGACAGACATTTATTGTGAAAAGACTAAAGTTGCAGTTCTTTAAGATTTTTTTTTTTCCAAGTGAGAAGATATCCTAGCTTAGAGGTGTTTCTTCATTTATCCATAAGATGGTAATTTTTTCCAAACTCATCTGTTTGATTGCAGACTGTCTTAAGCATAAATGTGCAGCATTCAGGAGGCTTTCATTCCTTTCCAAGAAGAGGATAAAAAGAGTGTATGGCATGAACAGGCCCTGTATTGGGCAGACTGAGCCAGGAACCTTTGCCATCTCTGCTGTTGCCTCTGGACTTTCCTTGCAGCCAGGAAAGGTGACAGTCTACCCCTTATCCTGATACCTGCACTCCTGTTTCTGCAGATGGGCTTCTAAACACCAAAAAGTAATCCTGCCACAGACCATACTGCTCTCCCACAGAAAGAAGCAAGTAGCTGTGATTTGACCTGTGACACATCCCAGAGCTGTACAATTGCCTCATCATAGCCTTACTGTAGACAGCTTGGTTCTTTTTTTTCCTTTTTTTAATCCTGATTTTTCAGTCTTTTGTCTTTTTGCAATGAACAAGTTTGATGAATTTTGACGTACCAGTTCTTGTGGTGGGTTTACTCCAGCCATCAGCCAAACAGCCACCCAATTGTTGTCTCAGTCCTCTTTTGCAAAGGATAGGGAGAAAATGGAAGGTGAGAGGACTCTGGGTTGATATAATGACAGTTTAATAGGGAAAAGCAAAAGATGTACTTGCAACCAAAGCAGAAGGTGCAGCTCATTCTCTAGTTCCCATCAGCAGGCAGAGAAGAAACTGCTTCCTGAGAATCAGGGCCTCAGCATGCTGCATGATGGCTTTTGGGCTGACAAATATGCAAACTGCAAATGTCTCCCCTTCCTCCCTTCCCTCCCCTGAACTCTCCATCTCTGAGCTTGACGTCATATGGTGCAGAACATCCCTGGGGTCAGTTTGGGTCACAACCCCGGCTGTGTCCGTTCCCTACCTCTTGCCCAACCCCAGCCTGCTCCCAGGGTCAATGCTGCACAAGCTCTGCTCACCAAAAGCCAAAACATCCAGTTAGCAGCACTGGCCGAGCCCCAAACCCAAGGCACACCACCGTACCGTGTCAGGCTGCTGGGAGGATGATACCTCCATCCCTGCCCAAGCCAGTACAGCTCTCCATGTGCCAGTGCTTGTCCTAAAATGCCTCGTTCTCCTCAAGGAAGGAGCAAGGACTTTGATGCTCGTGGACATCAGGAGGCAATGTTGAATCCAGGGGATGCCAAGGCAGGTTGTGGGTGATCTCCCCACCAGTAGATCATGGAGATACAAGGTCTGGGATCTCTGTTGCGAGTGTTCCACAGCTCAGCCCTGGTCAGCATCCCCTGAAAAGAAGTGTATCCAGCTCTAGGGGCAAGAAATGGTGCATTAAATGAAGATTTTTCCATGTAGAAGAAAGACTGAGGCCAACACAAAAGTTCTAATGCCAGGGCATTAAAACAAACCTTGAGTCTGGACCCATAGGGAAGCAGAGGCCTTGTTGTGAAGCCCCCCACGTCCCTGCATACCCAGACCTGTGCTCAGGGGGTCTGGCTGCTGCAGTAGCACCTGGGTACTTCTGGGACTGTGGAGAAGCACTTGTGCTAAAGCAATAAAACCCCCAGCACTGCCTGGCTGACATTTCTCCTTTCTAGCTTGATGTGTTGCTTGGCTTTGTTGTAGAGATTGAAAACAGATTTTCTTTCCCTTCTATGAGTTATGTTAATTTGTGTTTCATCAGAACTTGCCTTTTCTCCTCCTTTCTTTTTTTCTCCCCCTTTAGGCTGGATCCAGCTGCACCATGAATTCAAGGAACCACCTGCAAAATATTTTAATGACTTCAACCTGCTCTTTGAGGTGAATTAATAGCAGTGCAGCCTCTGCAGCACAGTGAAATAGTCAGACTTGGCTAAGCAGGCCACCCTCAAAGCCGAAAAATATGTTCTGCAAGGCCAATGTGCCTGACAGGCAAGTTTGTTTTCAAGGTCTTCGTGCAACATCTTCCTCCTCACCTCAAAGGCTGTTGTCCCTTATTCAGGTAGGAGCTGCTCCCAAGGACTGGATGAGACAGGGTAAGAAACAGGAGGGATAATGAGACATCAAAAAGCCAGTCACATGGAGAGGGGGTTAGATCTGTTAATGGTCTGCTACAAACAGCACAATTACAGCTGAAGGGAGGCATCTTCCAAGGCTTGTTCTGCATTTAGCAGCTCAGTTCTGTAGGGAGAGATCAGCTGCTCCCTAAGGCTCCTCTTTTCTGCAGTGCTTTGGTTCATCACATGCTTTCCACAAGGCCAAAAATATTTCTCTAAGCACAGCTCACAGTGTAGCCACATTCCCACTTTCCTCCATCTCCTAGGCCTTTAAAATTCAAGGCTCAATTTTAATTTGCCAAGAGCTATTAAAAATATCAAATGACGTTGCAGGTGATGTTGTGGTCCTTTCTGTCCCACAACCAACCCAACCAGGCAAGAAGGTCCTTAACTTGCCCCAGTGTTTTTTTCAGGAAAGTCTCCAGGATTATGTGAGGCTCAGGGTCATTGCATTTTTAGATATTAAGCTAGTCAGGTAGTCAGCACATTGCTCAGAAGGACATTTTTAAAGAGGTTTATTACTGAGTATTGTCCTTGCACTGGGGCACATCCCAATTAATTGCCTGCACATCAATGTGTTACTCTGCTTTTATCTCAGGGTAAACATATTAAGGAGCTAATACTTGGGCTTCCACTAAAGGACACCACGGGATGGTTTGTCTCTGATAAAGTTTCTGGCACAAATTCCCCTGTCCTGAATGCTAGTGGCAAACACTTCAGCTTGAAAATCCATTAACCTGTAACCGCCCCTTATTCAATGAATGTGGAGAGCAAACATGTGTGTGAGCGGCTTTATACACAGACTTGAAACCATCCCTGACAGCAGTCCGTACAGAATTAACTCAAAGCAACTGTCCTGTAAAACATGTGTGCAGTGCTAGGCATTAAAGCTCAGACCCTGAAAATGCTCCAGACTTTCCTGCCTCTCCTGTCTCTAGAGAGCAACAGCCAGCCCTGCTGTTCAAATCATCTCCGGTAATTGCTGTGGTGACACTGGGTGCTTCAGAGAACCCCAGTCATGACTTTTCCCCTTGAATACCTTTCCTTCATCTCCTGCCTTCTGTTCTGACGTCCCTTTGCCGTCCTCTTGTACAACTTCCCTGGGTGCTGACACGACAGTGCAGCTCCTGTCTGCTCGGCACAGCTCTGCAAAAAACCTCAATTCCCTTTCCGTGACTCTCCTGCTTGCCTGTGGCAGCCACGTGTGCCTGAGCTTGCTCAATCTCCTGCTAGGAAGTGATAAACTCGGGTGTGAAACTCCCAGCATCAGCACATGGGGGGAAAGCAGCAGGAAAGGAAAAGGTGCCTTTGTTGGGCGCTCCACTGCCATCCTCCAAGACACAGCACCCACAAGAAACCACAGTCTGCAATCACTGCACTGCTCCCCACGGATCTCACCTTCAGACCAGAATGGGTTGTTTCCCCTTAACTACATCCAATAACTGGCTGCTGCTTCTCCGTTATGGTCTTTGGCAATAAATAATTCTTAATTAATCCTTTTGAATCGCTGCTGTTTCTCAGTGTGAAGGTGTTTGTCTCAGGAGGTGTCCCAGAGGAAAGGGAGTAAGAAACTGGTGGAAGAAGGCAGGAGTGTGTGGAATCACCCATCAGGGTGGAGCAGAGTCCTTCATCAGAGCAGTGAGGGGCTGGGAGAGGACAGGGCAGTGGGCTGGCTCAGCGTGTCAGCCCCATGGGGCTGGGACCTGGTCAGTGTCTCTGGGGCCAGTCCTTGCTCCTGTCCAGTCCTGATACACCACCCTTGTGTTAGGGCTGGAGTGTGTGTAGGCTCACCCTGTGCTCGAAAGGCAGGTCATTGCTGCTTCTTTCTCATGCAGAAGCAAAGGCAAAGCCCTGGTTCAATACTCTCCTCAGAGCATCTCCCCGAGTGGGATAGTGTTAGTAGCAGGAGTGACTTAAGATGGTATTAAAAGAGAGAGAGAAAAAAAATTACTTTTTGCTTTCAGATGTTTTATTTCTTGTTAAGAAACTGAGTTCAAGTGTCCAAATTCCTGGAGGACTACACGATTGCCAATGGCTAACTTGCCTGAAGTGTGGGCATATTTTTCCAGGGAAAAAAGTAATTTTGTACTGACCTTCAGGCTCTCTGCCTCTTTCCATAATCAACACACACCTTATTTTGGGAACTAGCTGGGAATTCCCTTCCTCCTGCTACACTGGCAATGACAGATCAAGCACCACTGAATTTCTTTGATCGCTTTGATGAATAAAACTAGAATATGCCCTACAGCCTTGACTCTTGCCTAATTCCAACCTGTCTTATTGAACTGGGGTTTTTTCTTTTTTTCTTTTTTCTTCTTCTTCTTCTTTTTTTTTTTTTTTTTTTTTTTTTTTTTTCCAAAAAATTANTTTTTTTTTTTTTTTTTTTTTTTTTTTTTTTTTTTCACCGAAATAACTGGAAGCAGTGGGCCTCTAGGATTCTCACATTTGAGTAAAGCTGGAACCTTCAACCATCAATTCAGGAGTACTGCTATTCTCACATATCTATGAGTGTTAGAGCAGAGTTTTGACAGAAACCTGACAGAAACAGGGCTCTTTTCAGTGGTGCCAAGACACAGGACGAGAGGCAATGGGCAGAAACTGATGCACAGGAAGTTTCACCTGAAGATGAGGAAGAACTTTTTAACCCTGCAGGTGATGGTGCAATGGAATAGGTTGTTTAGAGGAGGTACGGAATCTTTCTCACTGGAGATTACAGAATCACAGAGTCCCTGGGTTGAGAGAGACCTTCAAGATCTTCACCTCAACTAAACCATGGCACCAAGTGCCATACCCAGTCTTTTTTTAAACACATCCGGGGATGGCGATTCCAGATATTCCAGAACCATCTGGGTGCAATCCTGTGCCACGTCCTCTGGGATGAGGGACCCTGCTTGGGAAAGGAGGCTGGACCAGATGAGTCACTGTGGTGCCTTCCAACCTGCCCCATCCTGTGATTCTGTGAAAAGGGGTTTGCATGGCCCAGCATGTCCCCTGCACGCTGCTTGGGAAAATAGGTCCATGTGGCAATGGTGGGCAGTGGCAGGGCTGGAGCAAGGCATAACCAAGTGCCATTGAAGGTTAGTTGAATACAGAGATAGCAATCACTAAAAAAAAAGTCTGGTTCTTAATAAATTCCCTCTGTTCTAAGCACCAGGGAATCTGGCAGAAGGCACAATGTAAGTTAAACCAAACACTGAAACATGTGATATGAAACAGGGGAGGAAAGGGAGAAATCAGTTAGAAATGGGCTTTCATTATTGGTCAAATATTTAACTCTAGCTCAATAAAATAGTAATATTGGATTGCTGTTATTTGAATTTATTAATGAGTTGGATATCTTTTAGTTCAATACAGCATTCTTGATGGCATTGAGAAATTCTTTGTGGAAGCCACTAGTTTATATTCACTGAGCTAGTGGAAATATCCACACTATAAGTTGATTAACTTTCCCAAGGTGTGCACAAATTTAGGGCCTCACTCAGAAGGTGTTGGTTTAAACCAGCAGCTTTTGGGATGTCACCTGGCTTCAGGTCAGGCAGGACCAGGGGAAGTCATGAGAGGAGGACCTTCAGTCATGGTGATGAAGCAGAGCATTTCTGTGTCTGTTGCTGCTCAGTGGGGCAGGGCAGCTGGAGGACATCTGCCAGCACAGCCCTGGTTCCCAAAGCTTCCCTGAAAGCCACCTCCTTATTAATGTTGGGGCCAGAGAAGGACAGGACTGGTACCTCAGACACCCTTTCATTCTTGGTGAGACTCCAGCAGAAGCTCTGGCTGACTCCCCACCCACGTTTTGGGGCTGAAATCCAGGGGTCAAGGGTGTGCATGGGGCTTTCTGATCTTGCCAGCAATGGACTGGGCAAAGGTGCCATAAAGGAGGTCTATTAAAAGGAGTCCAACCAGAGGGATGCTAAACCAGGCAGCCTGACTCCTGCTCCTCTCCCAGCCACACCTGAAAGGCTTTTGCAGACACCTTGTGACTGAGGCTTTGATACTCTCTCCTTGACAAAAATATTAGAAAGGCAGGGTAAGAAATTAGAGCTATGGGTGTCAATAAAGCATGTGACAACTGCAATGGGTTTCTGGTTTTCCTAATTTTTTAAATCAACTTGCACCAAGCTGGTAAGCAGCTTTCCCTGCGCTGTAAGTGCATAGCTGAGTGAATTGGACCAAGGTGCCACGTGTTAATCATTATGGGGTTTTGTCTGCACAACATCAGTCTTGCACAGATCCCCTTATGAAATCATACCTTTCCCATTAAGTGCAGTTTGAGTTTTGAAAGAGAATTCAGATTGACTTGGCATGAGCCTTTGTACAGGGCTAAGGAAATGTGGGAGAGATGGCCCTGCCTTAGGTAATGAAAAAAAAATAACCTGACGTCTCTTCTGTGATGCATTGAAAAGTCTCTGCTTTAGGAGTGTGGATTGATGGAGAGGTCTGAAGTGGGAAGAATATTAAAAAAGATGTCAACATGCCAATAAATGTGTGTGCCAGAAATAAATGCATTATATGTTAGTCCATCAGAACAATCTAAAGAAAGGTGTTATTTTAGGGAGAGAGACAGTCTGGTAGCTCACATCATTAAGGAAAAAAAATGATCAAAGCAAAAATGAGCTCAAATTTCCAACTGTCATCTCACCTTCAGAGTTCATTCCCTCAAGCAGTCAAGGGCTGGATATTTGATGAATAAGATCCAGAGGGAATCTCAAAGCTACAGAGACTCTGGGGTGTAAATTTTTCTTTAACTGTCCACTGCTTTCCCTCCATAGCTTTTCCTGAAGATTGGGATCAGATTTGAGGATTTGTCCCGAAACATTTCCCCAGACCAAAATGAAGACTAACAAAATCCTAAAGCAAAATGAAAGTGGATCAAGGTCATAGATTTCATTCTCCAGCTTGAGCGCGTGATAGATCCGGACTAATGACAAGCAGATGGAAGCTTAGGCACTGGTCTAAGTTGGCTGCTTTTTGCAATAGCAGTAGGGTTTGGTCTCCAGTGCAGCATGTTTCTGGTGAAGGCAAGCTGGCTGGGGAGAGAAAATTGTTGCACCTCCTCATGGAAAGCTGAGCCAAGAAAGCTTTTGTTTTAGATAGTGTTTTGTCAGCCTAGCAACGCTGTTGGTAGAGATGATACAGCTCTGCTGGCAAGGAAACCATCAACTGGTGCATGCAAAGGCCTGGTGCAGTGTCTCCAGTAGCATGGCTGTACCAGGAGGTGATTTGTCATGCCAACAAGCTCTTCTTTGGTGGTCTGCACGGGGACCCTGAAGCTGGGAGTCAGCCTGAGCAGCTGGAGGCAGGAGGAGGGAAAACCCACACTGTCCTTGTCTCTCAGCTCTGAGCCCTGGTACCAACACAGGCAGTGGGGCAAGAGATGGGGTCCTTTGTCTGGTTTGCCATAGATAAAGCCCTCAGCAAGGGTAAGTCCTAATGCTTTTTGGCATGTGAATAATATCCCTGGAAAGCTCTCTAGGAGTGACCCATCAAGGGAAGGGGACAACAATCCCATGGGCAATGTTGTATTGTATAGCCTCCACTCAAGGTTCAGGTTCTCAGTGTACTAATAAGGGCCTTTGAGATCCATTTGTCACACAGAGAAAAAAAAAAAAGAAAAAAAAAAGGAAAAATTTAAAAAGCCTATGCAGAGATATCTCCTGTCCTAAGAAATAAAAACATCCCTGGCCTGTGGCAGCTCCCCAGGCTGGCAGCAGCAAGCTCACGTTACTTAATTATGATATGTTGCATATAGCAAATAGCAGGGGACAAGCCCCCTCCTTTATTCTCACAGTCTGGCGTGGCTGTGTCTGCCTTGCAGCTGTTCAGAGCACATATATCAACACGTCTCAGCATCCTGGCGCTAGCAGAGGTGCTGGAGATGCAACCCTGGAGAGAGAAGCTGCAATGGGGAAGACCTAACTTTACCCTTAACAGTGCAAAATCGCCTTCTTCCTTTCACAGGCTGATTTCCTTCTCCTTAAATACAAGCTTGGTTGTAGTTCTTTGTAAGGTGTTTCCCCTAGAAGCACCAGCTGCCCTTTTTTCTCCTCTCCAGCTCCTCCCTATAGCCATCCTATAGCAGTACAGGGAGGACCAGCTGCTGTATTACCAGCAGCAGGATTCTGTGGACAGTGAGGGGAAAATGCTGGGAAACGTCAACACCTCTGAGAAATCTGGTCTTGTGCATCCCAGGCACACAATCCTGTGCTGCATTTATTCTTCCCAGTGAAAGGCTCAATTATACTTCCCACCTCTCTCCTGGGCTGAGGATGGAACATAAAATCTCAAAATACAAAATAATATTTTAAAATACAATTATTTTTATAAAATACAGAGTATTTGGGGGCAAAAAAAGAAGTGTCTTGTACGGACTACTGAATCAGCCACTGCTGCAGTGAAGAGCCCAGGAATGTGCCTTCCAAGGCTGTGGAACCCAGAGTCATGGTTGTGCCAGGCAGACCCAGGGAAGATGCAGGCTTGGAGCACCTGGATAAAAACCCAGCTGGGGAGCCCAGAGATGAGAGCTTGCCAGTGCTCCTCCTGGCTTTCATTAAGGTTATTGTCATCTTGGTCAACTCCCACTCCCCTTCCCTCCCTCTCTCTGTCTTTTTGCCCTGAAAGTCTGTTCAGCAGATTGTTCCCAGCTCTCAAAGATCAAATTTTAATTTAAGCCATTCAGTGGTTTTGAATGACTAATGACCTCTTATCAGGTATTGTTCTACAAATAACAGGCGGATGGCCTTCCCTCCCACCCTTCATTAATACACTTATTTTTTTATACTGCTTACCCTGCCAAGACTCTTCTTGCCTCAAAATAACATGAGAATTGAAAACCTCCTTGAAATACATTTTAATTCAGTGCAAAGGGCACAAAGAGGCCCACAGATGAAGATTCACCTTTCTTCAAGGCCATCTTGGAAAATCTGGCTATGGAGGGATGGAACTTATAACCCGATTTTCTGCAAAGAAAATGCAAGTCCTGCTGGATTTCTGACACCAAGATCTGTCTCACAGGAATTTCTGTCCATCATTGGGTGACAAGTGTCAGATGCTGACCAGGTAGGTGGGGCTCAGGTTTGGGTATCCCTCAGCCCTCCATGGATAATCAATACAGTGGTAAGAGAAAACCATTTCTACTACAGCTTCAGAAAGGTCAAAGATTTAGGATTAAACAAATAAGTAAAAATTATATTTTATTTATCTTCCTGGCTTCCTCTTTGTTAAGCTGCTAAAGATTTTGATAGAGGGCAAAAGCCTCTGTGATCACTGTCCTGAACCCCTGAGCCCCATGTGAGGAAGGAAAAGAGCTGAGATGAGCAGAAGCCATTGGTGTGGCCTTTGCTAAAGTGTTGGGATCTGACAGAAAAATGATACTGAGTAGTAAGAAGAAGAAAAAGAAGAAGAAGAAGAAGAAGAATCCAGAGTTTCTTTTCCCAGTGGCAGTTCTCTTTTTGAGGTGTGGGATGGGTGTGCTACCTCCGGGTAAGTGGCTCTGAGCTGCTTGGCAGCACTTTGCTGTTGGAAGCAGTTAAACCTTGAATTCCTTCTGTGCTCTTTTGCTCCTTCTCATCCATCAGTGCTGGGGAGGAAACTTTTATGATGTTTTGGTGTGTATCTGAGGGCTGAACTGGGAGCACAGGACGCCTCTGCCAGGCTCCCAGAGGAGCAGCTGCTCTGGAATGATGTTTCCCTGGGGAAGTCAACCTCACAGGTTTCCAAATCTGCGGGCACATTAAGACCCCCTTACTACAAATTTGCAGAGCTATGATGATAAGAAACGAAAAGAAACCAGTAGAATAGTTGAACAATTATTTTTTGTCTTCTTGAAGCTGTCTCATAAACACAAAACAAAACCAAAACCAGGTGAGTTCATAACAACCTGCCCACGAATTACACTCTCTTTAAACACCAGAGATACCCTTGCTCATAGGTCTCAACTTGTTCTTAAATATTGGCCTTGATGCAAAGTCTCCAGACTTGCCATTTCGTGTCAAAATCAGTCAAACTCAGTTCAATCCAGACATTTTCAAAGCAGAGGCCAGAGCAGTCTCTAACTGTGGTGTAGCTCTGTCCCACTCAGTCTGAGCTGAAGGGGAGCTGAACTTGCCATGGTTTTTCACCACCTGTTTATCTCTTTCTCTATTAAATACTCAGCCTGCTCGAGTACATGCAGCAGCTGAGCTGCAATTTGCTCTGGGCTTATGGCTTGAAGCTGTGGCTTTTTCCTGATGCACCTCCAGCCTGGGGTGGAACACCTCAGCACAGAGGATGGAAACACCCAGGGGCTCAGATTTTCCCTGCTTGAAGCCACGAAGCCAAGGTGGACCCGACCATGTTAGATGTAGTGGTATGGTGGACATTTTATTGAAAATGATGATTTTTGGAGCAGTGTTTTTGCTGCAGGGGTGGTGCTTACACTCACCCACCTGCTGGTGGACACTACGAGGAAGCTCAACAAACCCACCATGAACCCTCTGGTCTCTCAGTCAGCCCAGCTGCAAGGAAGTTCCACCAATTCCTGTTCTGCTTTGTGCCAGTGCTGACACATTCCCATTATTGATTCTCTGTGCATTTGATGATAAAACATTCACATGACAGCTCTAAGCAAGGGAGCAATAACTGAACTTCTAGAATAATGACAAGATCCCTGCAGTGGCCATTACACAGGAAGGTTTGTTCTGTCCTCAGCACCTGACCAAGCCAGAAACAAAGTCCTACCCCTCCTATCAGGTTTCCTGAGAGTTGTTCACATCGCCAGAGAGCCCTGGGCTGGTAGAAAACAAACTGCTTGGAGCTCTACAAGCCCCAGGTCTCAGGGTGTGATGACATGAGTGTGGCCACTCGTGGCAATACCTGGCCTTGGGTAGGACATGACTCCCCGGGATGGCGATCCTTTCAGGCAGGTGGAGCTAGGTCTGCCAGTGCTCCCCAGCCTGAGCAGGACTGAGGGGCTTCTTTCTTTGGATGAGCTCATGAGATCCCCTCCTGAGCAGAAATTTCAGCTGAAAAAGCGCCTTTTATTTTTCTGATCTATATGAATTGCCTGGGGTAGCTTTACAGCAGCATAGCAAAGAAATTCCAGCTCCTGCCAAAGACATTAATTCCTTCCATGACTGCAATGTTTCATACCACACAAGTGAGAGAAAGAATAGAGAGATAAAGAATAAACTGCTGCACATGGTGCTTCATCTGGGGATGAACAGCCCCAAAGATAAAGGAGCCACAGATGAACACCTCCATCTCCTCAGCTATGTGGAGATTAAATTGCATGTAGAACTGAATTTCTTCCTTGCTGTTTGAGTGTAACCTTTCTATTATGTCCCAAAAATAAAACCTCCAAAACTATGGACACTTGGTCCCTGTGAAAATACCCATGATTCATCCAGTTCGCTTGTTCTTGCTGTGGCCAAGCTGTAACTCCGCTCTCTTCCTCTAAGCAGAGCACTGCCCTCCTCTTCTTTCAAATATCAGCTACCAGTTCTTAATTCAGACTAAAAATGGCCAGGAACAGTAGTAAATTATTGCAGAGCTCCTCCACTTTCTTTTCCTGCAGGCTTCAGCCTGTGAATCTGTGGCCCATGTCCTAGAGTCCCTGAAAGACAACTAAACAGAGATAACAAGTGGTCAGAAGGTTGAAACATCCACCTCTCACCAAGAGCTGTGGGAAGAAAACCTACTTATTCAGAAGAACAAATCCTGTAATTTTTCAAGCCCTATTCAGTCTGATTCATGCCCTCCTTTGACTGCAATATGTGACTATTTTCTGAGCCTACAGTCATTCTCAGCTCAGGGATTCCCTGAAATGACTGGATGTTGCTTCCAGGTGTTTGCTGTTTCTTAGTATATTTCCTTTTTTCAATGAACTCATGCTGGCGTTTGCCATCCAATTCCTCTGACCAAGCAGTCCCAGCTCGTTGCCCCAGGGTGCTGCTGTCCCCATGACTTTGGGGTGCCCAGCTGCTCCATGAAGCCTGACTTGAGGCTGTTTTCACTGTTCCTGACCCTGCTTTAATACTGACATCAAATCAGTTGGTTAAGCAGAGCTGTGGGTTCATATTTACCCACACATCTTTTCTGAGGTGTCCAAGGTTGCTGCTGAGCTGAGGCTTTAGAAAAGGCCACACCACATGTTGTGCAAAGTCCCTGCTAGCCTCACTGAGACAGGATCAAGACTTAGGGCTTTCCCCCACCCACTCCTAATCCAGCAAGGGGCAGCTCTGTAGAGAGATAAAACACTTCAGATAAAACCTGAGACTCTCCTGCAGGCAGAGGGATAAGGAGCTGGGATGTTCAGAGCAGAGGGGGCTCCTGGGAATCAAAATGGGAAAGGGTTAGGGCAATGTAGGAACTAATAGAACTGAATGAAGAGGCTGAGACATCTCAAAGGGTGTCAGAAAAGCTCCAAGAACCACATCTAGATGGGTGATGACTCAGGAAAACTCTCCCCAGACACAGAGAATGTCTCTGCCAAGCTTCATCCCTGGGGGTATGAAAGCAAGACTTGCAGCAGTATGAAAGCATAAAGGCAAAAGGTATTGGTCTGGTAGGGTCTTAAGACAATTCCTGATGTATGTTTATGTTATGTGCTCTTAAAACTAAAAGAATCCCAGCCCTCCATGGATAACCTGTCCTAATGTGTAATTACCTTCACAGACAGAAATTATATCTTTTTCTCCCAAATGCCTACTAAGCTCTGTTGCTAAATGTTCAGCTCATTCCTTTTTGTCCTCCCCTTGGTAGCTATGGAGAGCAATTGACTGCTGCCCTCTTCATAATAATCTCCTGCATATTCGAAGACTATAATCAAGATCCCAGTTCTCTTTTCTAGTCAGAAAAATACTTTGTTAACTCCAAGAAGTATCACAATCAATTGTGATGCCCACATTCATTATGCCAGATGCCCCATACCCAGCCTGCCTGAAATTCAGGAGCCCGTGGGGTGCAGGATGGCAGGTGCTGGCAGCAGAACTCACAGGCACAGCCCCGAGCCTGCCACGCTATTGCTGGCACCCCTGGCAGCGGGATTTTCAGAGCAGGTCAATGTGCAGGAGGGAAATGCCTCTGTGTTGCCCACTGACTGCACACTTCCCTGCAAGGCCAGGCTCTAAAACTTGTTTTTTCTAAAAGTTTCTAAGTGTCTGCTGACACTGGAGTGCAGGAATTGCTCTCACTCTGGCATCTGCCTCTGGGAAACAAGTTATACTCAGTGGGAGCACAGAGCACTGAGTTTTCCAGCCCAGCTGAGTCTCTAGAGGAAGAAGCTCCCTTAATTACTTGAAACCTATCACTGTTCTTTGACAGTGCTGTCACCTTGCTCTTGCATGAAAAAAAAAAAAAAAGAAAAAGAGGCACATCAGATTTCCCCTCTCTCCACAGCATTGCTGTTTCTTGCAAGCTCACCCCGACCTCAAGAACAGCCTCAGTGCTGGCTCTCCAGGTGATAGAAAAGACTCTGGGGACCCCACGACCAAACCACATTTGCACCAACATTTCCTAAAACATTTAATGCCAGATTATGTAGGAGGTAATGTGGGATAACTTGCAGGGATGTGAAGCAAGCTCTGCGGGGCTAAGTATACCTTTCTTGGTGTATCTTACCGTACCTAATATCGTTTTTTTGGCTGTAAGAAACTTCATCTTAGGCGGAGAAGGATGTGATTAGGCTGGCCCGGAGCCGCTGCCATTCAGCATTGCAGCATCCCCACCTTGTGGTGCGCCAGAGTCTCTCCCCGGGCTGCGGGGACACCCGGCCACCAGCTGCAGTGACAGCTCCCCTCGAGCCCTGCTGGGCATTCATTGCTAGAGAGACACGAGCCTGTGCTCTGCCTCTTCTTCTAGACAGGCGTTAAAAGGAATAGTAAAAGTCCTGGAGAGACGGGGAATTGTGTGTGTGTGTGTGTGTGTGTGTGTGTGTGTGTGTGTGTGTGTTCGTGATGTTGCTTAAATCTTTCCTTCTGCAAAGATGAAACCTTTGGTTGGTATACCTCAATATCTACCATGAAAATTCAAAATATCACTGTGGATTTCACAGAGGTGTTACACAGCTAGCCAGTACCTTCTTTTCTGCTCATATAAGAAAAGATCTCAGAGGTGCTGTGGGCTTTACTAAGAGCATAGTTTGCAAGCGAAAGAAATGTAGCCATTTGTGAGTCCTCAGTTAGTGTTGTGAGTAAATACCAGTCTTTAAGATAAAACCAGATATTTCTAAATCATAGTCATTATCAATTTGCTCTGGGAAAGATTTCTGCATCTGTAGTAAGGTTAAAGTGTTCCTAGAGAGGTGCTGCATATCCTGCGCCTGGAAACATTCAAGATCAAGCTGGATTGGGCTCCGAGCAGTCTGATCTACTTGAAGATGTCCCTGCTCATTGCAGGGGGGTTGGACTAGATGACCTTTAAAAGGTCCCTTCCAGTTCAAATGGTTCTGTGATTCTATGATCTCCTTTTAGGAATAAACGTCAGAATAAACTTGACGTTTTTGTCAAAGACCCAAATATTCTTCAGTCTCTGAGAGCATCTGTATGGGGATAACTTGAACCCGACCTCTTCATTCCCAGGTCCAATGCTGTGACCTCCCTGGCACTTGCCCCATGACCAAGGGGACAGAAAATGCTCAAAAGGTCCTGGCAGAAGGGGAAACTGGGCAAGGTAGAAACATGGGTGGGAATACAGAATCTTCCTGCCCCATGTTACAATAAATGAACTTCAGTCCTTTTTTTCTGTAAGGAAAAGGGACACAACATCATATCTTGTAAAAAAAAAAAAAAAAAAAAAAAAAAAAGTGCACACACTGACTCTAACAGATCCAGATAGATGCCTGGTACTCCCAGGGCTGCATTTTCTACAGTGCTCTCCAGTGCTCTCCAAGCAAGAGGAACAATTTATAAAAATATAAAGCTATGGATGACTTTGACTAGTTCTGAGTCTCTATTGCTCCTTCACTTCTTCCTCGTGTGCCAAAGAGTGAAGACTGTTCACATCTGCTGAACGGAGCAGCTGATGGCTGGAAGGAGCAGGAGGCATCCTCCTCCCTTCCAGCTCCCTTCTGTGGCAAAGAGATGACAATCTGCAGGGTCTCTCTTAAAAAAGCTTTTCTCCAGGCTCGCTAACTTTGCAACCTGCTGATGAGTTAATGTGAAACAGAGCCCTGGAAAATGCAGGGAGCGAGCAGAGCAAAGCGGCCCGGGGGTGTGGGGTGGATAAATCACGGCCAGGCCGGCCGGGAGGGCACTCGCCGGGCTGCGGAGTCATAAAGGCTGAGCTCGCCCCATCCGCCCCGGCCGCTCGCCGGGCTGCTCCGGAGCTGCTTGACAGAGCTCTGCCTTACAAGCCCGCTCTTCAAAGCATTCCTGTCTTTACTGTCGAACGCACCAAATGTCTCCCACAGCTGTTTAGTTGGTTTGTGAGCCTTGTTAAGTGCCGGGTTTATCATAGCTTTCCCAAGGAATGCGCGCTCCCAACAAGTAGCTGAAAGATATTATCTGGTTCAGCCAGCTGAGGAGCTCAGGCTCCTTGGAGACTAACTGAGAGAGTACAACCAATTTCTTTGCTGGACAGTTGATATGTTTAATTGAACTTGAGTGTTCTTTGGTCTGTATTCTGCTGAGAAGAGAGGTTTGGGGAGAGGGTCTCGGCATCACCACCTTCATAATGGTGGAAAAGCACCGAGTGTTGCTTGGGAAGCTATTCAGGTAGTCACAGCTTTTCAAATATACAGCCTTTAATCTACCTTTAATCTACTTATACTACTATAAAGAAATAGCCACCACTTAAGCCTTGTTCACCTGCAGCTGGCAGAGCCTCTGCCCAGACTGACCTAATGTCACTTGCACCTTGCACCCTCTCAGAGTAAGTCAGAAAAATATTCCTTCAGTGGCCAAGGCTGCATCCATCCATACCAGCATTGGTTTCCTATCAGAGCAGCATCCAGCTGTGCCCACCCTTGCAGGCCAAGGCAAAGGGTCTTCAGCCCACTCTGGGATTTGTACCCTAACATGCTCCCCTGTGGGTTAAACCTTGCCCAAGCTACTGGGTATTAAAGTTATCTCAACAACATTAAGCAACTCTAAGCTTTCTTTGAAGTTCACTTTAAACATCTCTCAAAGCCATAATGGGTAACGTGAAGGTGAGCTATATAATGGTCACAATAACCTTATAAAGCACACAGAGAGACAGCCAAAGTACTCCAGTTCTGTGGAGCACCAAGCCGCTGAGTAAATGGGCTTAAGGGCCTGCCTCTCTCATTTGCTTGTTCAGCTGATTGATGCGACCATAAGCTCCCCATCTGCAAGCTCTCTGGGCTCTTCATAAGCTAGTTTTGCCCGTGACATACAGTTAATGTTATTAATTATTGTCTGTCTCCTCTCCGTGGAGAACAGTCAGAGCAGAGGAGAGTCCCTTCCATTATTGGCTGCGCATTGGACAGAAGCAGAGTAAAGCAAAACATTAGGGAGGAACATGCCAAAATGGGGTTTCCCATACTTTTTCAACTGATAGGAAGAGGCTTGCAGAAAAGGGCTGTGTGCCCTTGAATTAAGGATACAGGACAGAAAGTAAGCAGTGATTTAAAATTCTTCACTGGAGGATGATAAAATTACAGTATGTAATGAAGATGAGGAAAAGTACCAACTGCAAACTAGGAAATCCTACAAATGGGATCACGAGACAATAAATAACTGTGCTTTGAAAATGATGCTACAAAATTCAGGTTGTACAGCACACTGCCGTTTGCCATGCTGTCTTCATGTTTCTAATGTGAAATTCAGATTCTGAGACATAGATTTGCATAAACTGCATAAACTGAAGCAAACTTTTAAAAGAGAACCTGAAGAACTGAATGGCCACCCAAACTAAGACCATAATAATGAAGTCCAGCTGAAAGGAGAGAGTGTGGGATTTCAAGGGTCAAGGACATACTTTATTTTCAGCAAAATTAAAAGAAAAAATTAAACATGTAGATATTTCAAAATATATTGTCTGATCATGCTTTCTCTCATTTCTCCTTGATGTGAGTGCTGGTGGGTGGCAGACAGACACCAGTTCAGGGAAGATGCTGTTTTGGTGGCAGTGTATGGTTGGACACTGCCCTCAGCCAGACCCTGCCAACCCAGATGGACATCTTCCTGAAAGAGTGGCTGTGGAACTGGAGGAATTATGATTTGCCCTGAGATGGCATCATAGGCAACAAAATTTTTTGTGGGGTTAAAATTAGTCTTTCTTCCTAATTAAGTCAGTTTTAAGTCACAGCATGGACCACCTTAAATGAAGGTGGGTGGTTGCTAGGTTTTGGGTTTTTTTAATGTATGGATCAAAATAAGAGGAATTGAACTTGTTTGGATAACTATTGCACTTTTCACATCATCCTAAAGTTTGTTAGAGTTACAGAAATATTTAGATATCCTTTTAGTGGTCATAGCAAGCAATTCTCTTGACATTAAGAGGGAACTACATTCACTGAATCCACTCTGCTGGTCATGCCCCACACAGATCCTGTCTCCATAACCTGTGGATCAAATTCTTCCTTGGCATAAGAATTACAGAAAGAATCACTTTGATTTGATGAGTCAAAAGTTTACCCAACATCTCACTGGGCTGACAGTTTCATTTCAGCAAACCAAGTTTATTTTGAATATCTATTAAAATGGACTGACTGGTATTGCTGCTCCCATGTATATACACACATACCAGACAATAATCTCCTTAACAACCCACAGATGAATTCCTTAGCTTATGAATCTGCCAGAAAACACATAATTTCCCCCATCAAGGAATGTTGCTTGACACATCTTTAATATATCACTTACACAGCCCTCAATCAAGCTAAATGATTCATCTAGCAACATGTCTTAGGCGATGCTTTACATGATTGAATGGTTTATCCTTACTGAAAAAGCACACACCATTCAGTCCCATGTATCAGCTATAAAAGTTATTAATAACCAGGAATCACATAGATAAGAGAAGAGTCATGAGGCTGGCTTTAGCCTGGGTGACAGCAGCTGGCCCACTTTGAGCTCCATCAGTAAAAATCAGCCAGAATTTGCACCCATGGGAAGAGATCAGAGGCTTGGACTCTCAACACCAACCCATGCATCATCTTTTATGTTGTGTTTTACAGTTTATCAGCCTTCAGATTAAGATTTATTAGTGTTGCCTTGCTGTTTAGTAGTTGTAACTCATGCCATGCTTGGTGCTTAGCAGTGTCTGTGACGGAGGGACTGGTTCTCGCTGCGGCCATCGCACCAAACTGCAAACCCACGCAGGAAAACCGCACCAAGGAGCAAGGCAGGGACAGCAGCTCTCTCTCTCTCTGTCCTCTTCGTGGGGTGCCTTACATCTGTAAGAGGCTAGGAGGCTTATCAGAGCTGCTGTGGACCTGCACACAGCTGTGGACAGAGGGATCTGTGTCCTGGCCTCTCGTGGGTGTGAGAGGCTGTGCTATGGGCTTGGCCACCTCTTGGATGGAGACACTGATGATTAGCTCAAGGACAGAGCACAGCAAGCTGTCTGAGTCAGCACAGCCAGCACATTGTCCTGAGCAGTTGGGAAGTCATTTTTCATCTGCGGTATCTTCTCTCCTCCAGGGCTGGACGAATTACACAAAGTTCCTTGGACACCAGACAGGCAAAGTTGGGTTAGAGCACCATGTGATCTCAGCTACAGCTCCCAGCCCAGCGTCTTGATGTTGTGCACAGACATGGTAACTTGGCTCCTTTCCTGCTTGAAAACATTTGCTTGGATGTTCTGAGACTTTCTCAACATTGTGGCCCCCCGCCATAGGGTGTTACACGGCTTTAGATAAGAAATCTCCATAAAACTGTAAGCAATGTGTCTTCTGCAGTAAATCTTTCTTCTTAGTCAAGAGTGAAGCAGCCACATTATGTTTCCTTATTTTGCAGTCCACCTGTTGCAAGGGAAGTGCCAAGAAAATTATACACCAGTGGGAAAGTATAGATTGCATAGACGGCTTGGACCCAACAAGAGTCAGTGTGACTATGGGATATACATTTAAAATCACCCTCATCTATGAAGCTTTCTTTGAGCCATAGGAAGGGAATCCCTGGCTGGATGAGACAAGCAATCTGCTGGCTCAGACACCATAGCTGTAACTGCTATCTCCTCACAGAAAGGGAGGAGGATTAACTGGGTGTTGGACAGACAGATCCTGCATAGCATGGCACCACAACAATCCTTGTGTGCCTGAGGCATGAGGAACAGCCTTCATATCTTTGCCTGAACCTGGCTGCTCCCTCCTGTGCTCTGTGGCCATGAGTGAGGAGTTGGCTGGCAGGACTGCATGTGCTCAGGGGTGCAAGCTGCCCATGCTTGCTGGAACAAGCCACCCTGGTAGACAAAATGATGGGCTTGTTGTCTAAACAAGAGGTTTACAAGAAGAGATCTGCTGACACTGGGTGGTTTAAATTACTTTTCTTTATCTTCAGAATAATTACTACTAATTCTTTACTTTTGAAAATATGTTAAAGCCAAACAGTCCTTGCTCACTGCAGTCTGGGAGGACTGTGCTTTCATATCACCGTCTGTGCAGTCAGCATGTGGATCTACACAGTCATGGGATTCAATCCTCATATTTCCTTCCTACCTTTCCTTTTAAAAAAATAAAAAAATATCAGCTTTCACACCCCAGTGGGGTTCATCTTCCACTTCAGCTGCAAAACTGCTCCTGGAAATCTCTGTTGCAAGGTCTGGAGAGGGTCCTCCTGCCTGCAGTACACGGGGATTCAAACCACCCCCCAGCTTCTGCCAGGCACCAACACTGTCCTTCCCTGCTTTCTCACAAAAGTTCTTCTGCCTTCTATTTCTCTTTGTAGCATTGTTATCAAATTAAATAATGAAAAAACCTCCAAAACCCAGCAACCAAACAACCCTGGGCTTCATTAGCTGCTGAGGTATCAGTTCTGAGTGCTGTCCTGGGAGCAAACACTGATCTCCCTGTGGCAGCACCAGTCTGGGAAGGCTCTCACACCAGTGGCACCCCTGCAGAGATCTTCTCTCCTGCAACTCTGGTGCTAACACACATAACCTAGCCTGAGCTCTATGTGAAGGGCAGTCACACAGTGGTGAAAATACACATCCAAGACTAAAACAAACAAACAAACAAACAAACAATCAAACAAACCAAAAGCTTCACTTAGGGTGCAAACAGCAAGCAGCCTGGGAAGTGGCTTTCAGCTGTCCAACCCTGCGTGCTGGGATGTGGAGCAGCTCAGCTGTGATAGCTGGTGAGAGCCACAAGATGTCTCTGGAAACCAGCATTTGGACAAAAAAAAAGGCATTAATAACCCCAGGAAAGGGGCGGGCTGTTTCCATCTGCAGTGAGCCCTGGGATATGCCCTGCTCTGAGCCTGTTTTGGGAGCAGCGGGTCAGGGACAGCCCCACTCGCTCCCCACCCACCTCTCCACAACAGTTTAATCCAGGTGAGAATTTGGCACATGAGGTTGCACACATGGCACTTCCTTAACGCATGGATGAGAACTGTGGATGTGTAAATCAATGCTGGATCAAAAACTGTATTGACTTCTGAAGTTGTGGGACAAACAGCAAAGAGTGCAGATTGGAAAACAGATTAAAGAATTATCCCAATGCAGCAGAAAACATGGGGGCAGTCCTGTCTGGGAGCCCTTCTGCCATGTGTTTCTTGCACACCCGAGCAGCATCTGCACGGCTTTAGATCCCTTGCAGCAGAGCCTGCAGCTGATGGGATCTCAGCACCGGCTGTCTCAGCCCAGAGCAGCGATGAACAATCCTTTTCTCCCTTTTCTCCTGCTTCTGCTGCAGGTCACTCCCCAGAGAGATAAAGGAGATACTTTCAGCTTCTGAGATGTTTCCTGTAGGCAGCATTGGCCTGGGTTTATAACCTCCGAATTTGCCAGCTCCTGTGGGGTTTCACTACCTGCACCGTCAGCCCCAGGGACTGATGAGCGCAGGAAAACTCCCGCTGTGGCACACCCACAGACAGACATTATGGGGATGAATTGTCTGTCTCTGACACAGGGAAAAATCCTGTTGAACGTGACTCAGAGCTCAGCAGAATGCCTGCAGGTTCTGATCCTGCATCCATGTCAGTCACTCAGGGAACTCCTCTCCCTTTCACCAGCTCCTCTTTGGCTTCCTAGTAAACAACTATAGAATTGCAGGGTGGAAAAGGCCCATATAAGTGTAAAGTTGTTATTAAGAAATAGGCTAAGCACAGTAACTAGTGACTCACTAAGTTTAATGTGAGAAAACAAAGCTATCCTTCAATGGACCACATAGTGAGACAGCAATTACTGTAAACTGGAAAACCTTTTTAACATCCAACTAAAAATGTGTGGCAAATAAAATCCATTGCCCACCAGGCTCAGTGATTATAAGTATCATTTGTTTTAGGATTTGTTTTTCCTCTTACAAATCATAAGACAGTAATTTAAACTACTAATAAGTGAGTTATGGGGATAATGGGATTTTTAATGAGCTGTTTCTGGTTCGGGGTTGCCTTTACAGAAACTCATCCACTGCATTGCAAATGCCAGTACTTAGTACCAAGGGATGTGGTGAAAAGTCCATTAGTCTAAATCTGTTTTAACTGGAGGACCAAACTTTGTTCTTGCAGTGTGTTTAGGAAATCTCCCTCAGGACTGTACTATCATTATATCACTTCACTAGAGGCACATGTATTTGGATAGAGAATGAGAAAAAAGAGTGTAGTCAACACCTCTGGCATAATCATGCTGATTATGATTAGATGAAGAAGAAAAAAATTAAAGATGGTGCTGACAAAGTCTTCCCTTCATTGTGGAAGCTTGGAGTTGTCCCTACTAGTACACTTGTGTAGTGTTTAGACAATTTGAAGCTGTTACTGCAGAAGATCATTAAGATTTAATGGGACATTTCTCGGTGATGTTTAGCTTGACTTCTACCTCCTGGTTTGTCTGAGATGACTGCTTTTTTTGGTCAGAAAGTACCAATTTCCCTCCAAAGCATGCTGTAACTCAGAAGCAGAAGACCTGTTCCTGAATTGCTACCCATGAAAAAAAACCCAACCAAACAAAAAAAACCCAAAAAAACCCCCTAAAAAAATACCAAACCAAACTTGCCCCAAAAGACCAAAATCCCACAGCACATTTAATTTCCTGCATTAAAAAAAGAGCTGTGGTCCTTCATTTGAGATCTGTGTCTCCCATGATGTCTGGGCTGAGGCCTCAGGCGACTGAAGGATGTTGTGTATCCAGCTAAAAGAACCCACCCCAACCCACAACCACCCTTCCCACAGCCACGGCTTTGTGCAAAATGACAGAGAGGGTAAAACGGCGAATGCGAAATCTCCTGAGTGAAAAGGAATTAGTAAAACCCCATATTCATGAAATATTGAGAGCTAATTATATGTGCATCGGAAACCTCTGGGGGAAGGGAGATGGAGGCCTTTCATTAGACGGTAACTGGAACTTTTTCATCATTTGTCTAGCTCAGGAATGCAAGGCTGCTGTCTGGAGAGGGATGTGGGATTTGGCTGCAGGGCTGGGTGTGCAGGTGAAGTGCCATGCTAGCGAGTGTTTCTATTGTACTCTGGCACATCTTGGAAAAGGGGCACAGCTGTAGCAGGTCGGTGGGGATGGGTGCTCCAGCATCTCCGTGCTCCCACACGACCTCTTCGCTCAGATGCACCCTGAGGAATCGTTCCCAAATTATATTTTAATCTTCCTCTCACACAGCGCCCAAATGGGTCCAGAGTCCCATCCCTCACTTGAAACTTGGTCAGTTTCTCCTGAAGGGTGGAAACCCCAGTCTACACCAGGCTGTCTCCAGAAAGTTCAGTTTCTTCCTTGCTTTTGACTTGCTCTCTGCTTTTGCAACCTAAATGAATGGCTGGTTACTGCCACTGCACCATCAACCAAATTCAAGACCAAGATCAGACCAGGTGAAGATGAGGGCAGGTTTTTGTGGTGGAGCCAGACAGATGCTCTCAAGGGCAATCTGCCCTCTGCGTGGCTGGCAGAGCGGGCAGGGGACATGAAGTGCAAAAGAGGGGAAATTTCTCTCTCGAAGTTATGCGGCGACTTCAGCCACAAGGATGCTCGGGGAAACCCATCCCAGATCTCTGCCTTCTGTCCCCCTCTCCCTGCTGCCAGACCCCCTGCCCTTTCTCCTGCACCTGAATTTATTTTCCCCTCGTGGTCTGGGCGATCTCAGCCAGCAGGGACGCGTGTCCCTGCCCACGCAGGGCAGCAGTTCCCCTCCCGGGGAAGGAGTGCCGGGACCGGGCAGCGGCTCCTCCCGGGCCCCGCGGAGCCCCCGCACCCGCGGAGCCGCTCGCGTTGGCGGCGGCGCGCCCCGGCCCTCGGCACATAAATCAGCATTAAAGCCATTCCCCCCCTCTGATCCCCGGTGCCACCATCTATTACTCCCCCAGTGCGTTTTCTATCACCTTTTGTTAGAATTACACAGCCGGAAACTTAATTTACCCCGAGCTTTAAAGACAAATAAACGGCGCAGGCCGGTGGCCGGGCGATATGCCTGTTTACTCGCGCGATCCGCAGATTATTATGAATTGTTGTGATTTTCAAGCTGCTGCTGGTTTAAATACCTTCTCGGTTGGTCTTCCCGGTTGGGGAGAAAAAAAAAAAAATAAAGAAAAAAAATTCCACCCACTCTTCCCGAGCAAGGGCCAAGGAGCAGGAGACCATCTCACTTGTACTGGGCTTTATTTACTTTTGCTATTATTGTTATTATTATTATTATTGAAATTTGGAGCGAGCGAGGTTTTCAATTGCTGAAATAATTGCTTGGGAGAAAGGTTGCTTAATCTGTTCATACATTATTGACTCGGGCTCCAATATTTGGCTTGCTGCTTTTTATCGCAAGAAAATCACGTACGAGAGTCTTTTGCATAACAATTTTTAAAGAGGACACATCCTCATATCAAAAGTGGACGTGACTTGAATTTTGCCGGCGTTTGTCCCTAAAATGACCCAATTCCGGTTACTGCCACTGGGCAGCAGTAACATTGCATCATTTCTCCAGGCAATAGATTTATTTTGCTTTTTGCTCTCTGCCTCTTTCCCTGTCCCCCACCCCCAAGCCAACACGTACTTTTAAAGCTGATTATTTTGTCTTGCTGCATTTTAGCACTGCACACACTGCGTTCTCTCCCTGGGAACGGATGAGCAGAGAGGAGCGAGCCCAGCTCGTAGGAGCCACACGGATAATTAAAGCCGAAAGTTCCCAGGCAAGGCAGAAATAGTGCCTTCAACGAAATTTTGCTGTGAGCCGCCGCAGAGAGAGCCCAGCGCCGGTGTCAGCGCCTCCAGCCACCTCCTCGAACATCATTTTCCCCGATGAGGATCAAAAGAACCCCCCTCTCCCCTGCTTTTTCCAATCGAAATGGTGCTGCTTCCCAGCCACACTGGTCAAGTTAGTTCCGGAACAAAGGATGACAAAAACACAAAGGATTCTCTTCCCCCCCACACCTCCCCTTTCTCCCCTTCTCAACTTCCCCGGTGCCCGCACNAGCGCCGGTGTCAGCGCCTCCAGCCACCTCCTCGAACATCATTTTCCCCGATGAGGATCAAAAGAACCCCCCTCTCCCCTGCTTTTTCCAATCGAAATGGTGCTGCTTCCCAGCCACACTGGTCAAGTTAGTTCCGGAACAAAGGATGACAAAAACACAAAGGATTCTCTTCCCCCCCCACACCTCCCCTTTCTCCCCTTCTCAACTTCCCCGGTGCCTGCACACCGGCCCGGGGCAGGCCGGGACCCACCCACCCGGTGTCGCCTCCCGGGTCCGGGCCCCGTCTCGCAGCCACGGCCCGGCCGTGGGGGCGTGAAGCGACAGAAGGGGGAGAGAAATATTGTGGAGAGGGGCATGGGGCTCGGCGCCTCTCCAAAAGCACTGACAGGGAGAGAGCCCTGAGCTGCCTGCCGACCGGAAGGGGACGATTGGTGACATTCATGTCCCCCGACACCCGGTGCTGTCGAATGGACCTCGGGCTTAAAAGCCTGAAGAGCACCAGATCTTGGCAGGAGAACCCCAGATCTTGGCAGGAGACCCCCAGCCATCCTTGCAGGCAGGCTCTTGGGGAGGGGTGTGCGCCTGGGAGCCGAGGAGAGGACCCCGTGAGGGACCAATCCTCCACGCCAGGAGTTGGGCAAACTTTCCACGGTGGCGGAGCCTTTGCTCCCGGGCAGGGCACGGGCGCGGGGTCTGCAGGAGGAGCCCCTCGGGCATAAGGGGACCCCGGGGAGTAGCGGCGGAGGGACGTCGAGCCAGTGTGCAAGCTCCGAGCTAACAGCTCCAGCCATTTGCACACGCGTGTGTGCGAGGCAATATTCCCCCGCGCACCCGCACAATGCACCCGCAAAGCTTGGCAGGCGCGCAGAGGGCACAGAAGGGCCGGGGGACACGGCGGGGCTGCGAGGAGCTGGCCGCAGAGAGCCCCTGCAGCCACGGCAGGGCAGCGGGTGGGCGGCGTGGGCGCCAGTCCCTCCTGTGCCCCTTTGTCACCCAGATATCCCGAATTCGGGGAAGGGAAAAGCTTTACTGGCACGAAGAGGCAGCCCTGCACCCACTAGAGCTGGGAAAAGTCTCTGGGGTGTCGTTCCCAAGGCGGGCCTCCGGCACCCTGACCGGGCAGGGTTACCCGGGCGAGGACGCCCCCTCCGCCCGCCAGAGCCCCGCGGAGCCACCCCCGGCCCCGGCCCCGGCGCCTCCCGCGGGCTCGGGCGGCGAAAGTTCTCCCGTCTCTTCCCTGGGCTCCACGGCTCCCGGAGCAGAGAGGGAAGCAGGGCGAGATATAGGTGGGAAGAGCCGGAGGAAATTGAAAACATATTTTAAAATGTAAACGGGTCCGAGCCAGCCCCACCGGGTGTGCCGGTGGTGAGGATCATAGCGGGACCGGGACCGGGACCGGGACGGGCCGGGCAGA
>VWZN01003324.1:17955-33924 GCA_013396955.1 Regulus satrapa
CCAGCTGTGCTCTGTCCGCAGGGTGCTGACCGAGACCCCCGCCCATGGCCCACAGCGCCAAGCAGCCGCCTGCCGCCCTGCTGTAAGTGCCACCGCCTGCCACAGCCTCCTCCAGCCACCCTGTTCTGTGTCAGTGCCCCTGGTGAAAGAGCAGCAGAGACTCACCCACTTGGCAAAGCCTTGGGGGTGTCTGTGTGTGCCGGGGAGGGATTGTCCCGCTCTGCTCTGCACTGGGGCAGCCTCACCTCCAGTGCTGGGGGCACTTTGGGCACCGCGGGATCAGAGGGATCCAAAGCTGCTGGAGAGTGTCCCAAGGAGGGACACGGAGCTGGGGAAGGGTCTGAGGAGCAGCTGAGGGCACTTGGCTGGTTCAGCTGGAGCACAGGAGACTGAGGGGAGGCTCCTCGGGGGCTGCAGCTCCTCCCGAGGGGAGGCCCAGGGGCAGGGGCTGAGCTCTGCTCTGGCCCAGGGACAGGAGCCCAGGAAGGGCTGGAGCTGTGTCAGGGCTGGGCATGGAGCTCAGGGAAAGGTTCTTCCCCCCTCCCGAGGCTGCTGGCACTGCCCAGGCTCCCCAGGGAATGGTCCCGGCCCCGAGGCTGCCAGAGCTGCAGGAGCGTTTGGACAGCGCTGCCAGGGATGCTCAGGGTGGGAGTGCTGGGGCTCTGTGCCGGGACAGGGGCTGGGATGATGATCCCTGGGGGTCCCTTCCAGCTCAGGATATTCCAGGATTCTGGAATTCGAAGCATCTTGGGAAATCAGAAGCAGCAAGGGCTGAATTCCCATGAGATTTGTGCTGTCCTGTGTTGGCTTTGACCCACCTGGCACAGGGGCTGGCGGATGGAGAAGCATCTCAGAGGTGGAGGGAGATGGATTCCAGAGCAAACTGGCTGAGGAGGAATCTTGCCTGTGATAACTTTACTTTTTAAAGCATCCTTAGGCATTCGAGGAATTCAGATCACAAGAGGGGAAGGGGGTCTGTCTGGTGCTGGAGGGTGTTGGTTTGTTCCTGGTGAACATGACAACGCTGTGGGCATCACTGGGAACATTGCTCTTGGAGCTGAGAAAGCCAAAGGCTGCCCATGACCCTGCAGAGCCTCAGAGCATTCTTTTCCCCCAGCAGCTGGAAAAAGAAGTGGTCTCACACCTTCCTGTAGGGTTTTTTGTGGGTGTGGGGGTGTAGATCACTGGTTGCCTCTGATCCTGGTGGAGGGACTTGTTCCACTCTATCTACAAGGGCTGGTGCAGTGACAGGCTCTGTGCTGGGGGCTCACAGAAAGGGTTCCCTAAATTAACCACAAGGATGGCTTGTCTGGGTGATAAGTGGATAGCAATAGCTTGGGGTCTCTGCAGGCATTGCCGTTTGCTCCAGGTATGTGATGTGGCAAACACAAGGGAAATTCCGAGGTGCATCTGGAGCAGGTTTGATCACTGTGGCTTTTGGCACATGTCTGTGCCAGGGCTTGTGTTTGGCCCTGGGCTGGTTCCCAAGTCTGTGGACCTGGTTGGAACCCAAGTGAGCATCATTTGGTGATACTCAGGAGCCTTTTGTGGCTCCCCTGACGTAGTGAGGACATTTCCAGCAGAGCAGGAGCTCCCCTGAGGATCTGGGGGTGTCAATGGGGCAGGGTTGGGGGATGGAGCCAACAGGAGAAGGTGCCAGGGAGGCTTGGGGAGCCCCAGGTTGGTGCCATGGTGGGACACGGAGGCTCTGCCCCCCCATCGTGGGACCTGCAGGTGCTGCGTGGGGCAGGAAGGCTCTGCCTGAAGCAGCTGCTGATCCGTAAAGCCGTGGCAGTGACCTGGGGAGTGGGGCTGGGCCCTGTGTGCAGCTGCTTGAGGTGCTGGGGAGGTCCCACAGACAGCACAAACCTGCTGGGGTGGTTGTGGCCAGAGCGGGTCAAGCCAGTGTCCTGCACTCACCCTCTGCCTCCAGGGTTCCTTGGGTGTAGATGGATCCAAACCCCTGCAGCTCCTCCTTCCTTGCAGAGTCCCTTGGGACCCCCCACCAAGGTGTGTCCCCGAGCCCAGGTGACAGACTCAGTGTTACCTGACCCGAGAGCCAACCCCCATCCAAATGTCCCTGAGGAGTCCCAGGGCTGCCACCAGCCCTCAGGGCAGCTTTAGTGTGCAGGGCTGCCCTGCTCACCCGGTGCTGGGCTCTGCTTCAGTGCCATCGCTCTGTTGTAGCCTCCCCTCATGGGAACAAGGGCTCCATGGCCCGTGCCAGGTTTGGGGCTGTTTGAGTCGGGGGATTTGGGGAATCCGGGCAGTGCGAGGCCATACTGCTGGGGGATATGTCACTGTTGGTCCCCATGGTGTCCCAGCCCTCTCTGATGGTGCTCTCTGGCTGCAGACATGCCACGGGCAAGGCTCAGCATGGGAACTTCCTGGTGGCCATCAAGCAGGAGAAGGGAGAGTCGGCGCGGGTGGGCGGCGAGAAGCCAGAGGAGGAGGTGAGTCCCAGAGCCCGTGTCCCTTCTCACATGGTCCCTGGGAGTGGGGCCCAGGGTGCCCAGCCTGGGGCTGTCCCTACTCCTCCGCTTGCCCTGCACCAGCCCACGGGAGTCTGTGGCTGTGGCCCCCAAGGAAGGGCTCAGACGTTGCCTTGAGGGCTGTTGTGGCCCAGATGGGCCTGGGGGCCGCTCTCGTGTCCCACTGATGCGATGGCTCTGATCCTAATGGGTCCCTTCCCCACGGGTGCCAGCCGGTGAAGAAGAGGGGCTGGCCCAAGGGCAAGAAGAGGAAGAAGATCCTTCCCAACGGCCCCAAAGCCCCTGTGACAGGCTACGTGCGCTTCCTGAATGAGCGGCGCGAGCAGATCCGCACGCAGCATCCCGACCTGCCCTTCCCAGAGATCACAAAGATGTTGGGAGCAGAGTGGAGCAAGCTGCAGCTCTCAGAAAAGCAGGTACTGGCTCCTAGGGGAGACGCCCCCAGGCTGGGCAGCTCCAGAGCCTTCTCCCCAAACCCATGAGCTTGCTCCAAGAAGGGTGCTGAGCCCAGTGCTGGGGAGTGGGAGCTGGGCAGGGAGGGGTCAGCAGCTCCCAGGAGCCTGGGTTGGGTCAGGCTGAGGCCCCTCTGTGACCCGCCACAGCGCTACCTGGACGAGGCAGAGCGGGAGAAGCAGCAGTACATGAAGGAGCTGCGGGAATACCAGCAGTCAGAGGCCTACAAAATGTGCACAGAGAAAATCCAGGAGAAAAAGATCAAAAAAGGTGGGTTGTGGGAGCAATGGCTGCCAGGATCCAGCCAGAGCCTTTCAGGGACATGAGGCTGGTCCCTGGGGTAACCTCCTTCCTCCCCTGCAGAGGACGTGGGCACGGTGGCCGTGAACACCCTACTCAATGGGCACCCACACAAGGTAAGGCCCTGTCAGGTCTGCCTCTGTGTGGGGAAATTGAGGCACATCGCACTGCTGGGCTGGCTGCAGGTGTGGGTGGGCAAAGGGAGTCCTGGGGCTGTGGGTCCCAGGTTCCTGGAGGGGTAGGAGGCAGAGCATAGCCATCCTCCCTCCCCGCTTGCCAGGCAGGGCCAGCCCTCACCCTGGGCCCTCACTGACCTGGCCCCAAGGTGTTGGGGTCCCCTCTGGTGGGCTCAGCCCTGCCCAACCCCTCCCTCTTGTCCCTCAGCCTGGCGAGTGCAGCGACACCTTCTCCACCTTTGATGTGCCCATCTTCACCGAGGAGTTCTTGGACCAAAACAAGGGTAGGGGCTGAGGAGGGTCCTTGGGAAGCCCCCATATGGAGGGACCAGGTCCTGGCTGGAGCCTGGCTGTTGGTGACACGGAGCTGCTGGGAAGAGCCGCGTGCGGGGCAGGGTTTGGGGGGAGTGCGGGGCCGGGGTCTGTCCCCGCGGACACGGTGCTGTCCCGGCAGCCCGGGAGGCCGAGCTGCGGCGCCTGCGCAAGATGAACACGGAGTTCGAGGAGCAGAACGCCATCCTGCAGAAGCACACGGAGAGCATGAACTGCGCCAAGGAGAAGCTGGAGCAGGAGCTGGCGCAGGAGGAGCGGCAGACCCTGGCCCTGCAGCAGCAGCTCCAGTCCGTGCGGCAGGCCCTCACTGCCAGCTTCGCCTCCCTCCCCATCCCTGGTGAGTTGGGGGCAGCTGTGGGGCCCCCCAGCTGCTGGGACCCCTGCCTGGGCGGAGGGGCACTGAGGGGTCCCCCATCCCATGCACGGGAGCACTGTGGGGCAGTGGGGTGCTGGTAAGTGCCCATCTGCTGCTGGGGTGGGATCCTGCAGCACCTGCGGAGCTTTCCAGGAAGCCCAGGGACAGGACAGCCAGCTGGCTTCCCAGTCCTGGGTTGGGGCAGGCTGGGATCCCTCCTCCTCCGCAGCCACACTCACAGCTGTACCCCAGATTGGCTCAAATCCACGTGTTCCTGGGCTTGTGCCACTGCAGGACGCGGCACCTGGTGCCGGGGTCCCTTCTGCAGTCCCCAGCACGTGGGCAGGGTTGGGTGAGGACCTGCTGGCTCTGCTCACTGGGCTGTCATCTCAAAGGCACTGGGGAGACCCCCACGCTGAGCACCCTGGACTTCTACATGGCCAAACTGCACAGTGCCATCGAGAGCAACCCCCTGCAGCACGAGCCGCTGGTGCTGCGTGTCAAGGAGATCCTGTCCCGGATTGCCAGGTGAGTGCAGGGCTGCGACCGTGGCACACCATGGGACTGCAGGGGTGATGGGGAGCTGATGCTGATGGGAGCTGAGCAGGGGAGGTGTGGACAGAGATGGGTGTGCAGCTGCTCCAAGGAGCTGGAGAAGGAAGAGGGAAGAAGTGAGCTTGGGAGAGGGAAGAAGTGAGCTGCCCTGGGAAAGGGAAGCTAAGTCCCTGAATCCAGGAGGTGTTCATAGGACCATGTCCAAAGATGCTGATATGTTGGGGGATTCCAGGGCCAGAGCCCCTTTGCTCTGGAGCCAGGCTGGGAGAGCTGGGGGTGCTCACCTGGAGAGGAGAAGGCTCCAGGGAGAGCTCCGAGCCCCTGGCAGGGCCTGAAGGGGCTCCAGGAGAGCTGGAGAGGGACTGGGGACAAGGGCTGGAGGGCCAGGAGCCAGGGAATGGCTCCCAGTGCCAGAGGGCAGGGCTGGGTGGGATACTGGGATCCAGGAATTGTTCCCTGGGAGGGTGGGCAGGCCCTTTGTGGCTGCCCCTGGATCCCTGTCAGTGTCCAAGGCTGGGTTGGAGAGGGCTTGGAGCAGCCTGGGACAGTGGGATGTGTCCCTGTCATGGTAGAGGGAGGAACTGGATGAACTTTAGGAACCCTTCCAATCCAAACCATTGTGGGGTTCTGTGACTGAGCTGTGCTTTTCTCTCCTCAGTGAACACTTGTGAGAGGACCAGTTCTCCCAGACCCCAGGCTTGGCTGGACCCCGGGTCTGTCCCTTGGAACTCACTCAAGGGACAGTCTCTGCAGGGGGTCTGGCTGCTCCCTCTGCCCCTTGCACCTTCCTGCAGCTGGGACCCCCAGCCCGGACCACCCGACCCATGGCTGCACCAGCTCCAGGGACCTTGAGCTTCGGGGCACAAGCAGTGCCAGGGCTGAGAGCCCAGCTGAGGCAGCGCTGGGAGGGGCTCAGCATTGGTGTGAGCACCCCCAGCTCTCCCCTGGACCCCCCAGCCCTGCCTTGCCAACCAGGGGCTCCCTGAAGCCTGACTGGGGCAGGGGAGGCACTGGTGGGTTTGGGCCTGGAGTGAACACACCCCTGGGTGAACCAGGGCTGTGGGGAGGGGGCAAGTGGGGGTGACCAGGACCCCCTTAGTCCTGGTGTGTCCCCTGGTTAGCTTGGGAGCCCCTTGGCCCCATCCCAGCAAAGGCATTGGGGCAGCTCCTTCCCACTGCCTGCCTCAGCTTTTATTTAATGGGTGCCTTCAGCCCCTGCCCCTGTCACCCTGCTTGGCTTCCCTCCTTCCCCTCCATATCTGGGACCAAGCAGCCAGCTCCTAAAAGCAATAAAACTCTTCTGGCCAGAGGGGAGCTGGAACTGGCCCCCTCCTGGGACAGGGAGCAGGGGAGAGCTGGGACTGACCCTCCTCCCATTTTGGGGACCCCTGGAAGACAGGAGCTGGGCCCCACCTTGTTGTGGGGTGGGACCCCTGTAGCAGGGGAGCTGTAACTGACCCCTTCCTGCTTGCAGGGACCCTGGGTGTGCTGCGCTGGCTTTTGCCTCCTGCCCTTTTGCCTGAGCCCTCCTGCTCTTGTGGGACCACTGTGCTGGCAACCGGGATAGGGGTTGATGTCCCCGGGACTGCCTGTCATTAATCTCAGACTGTGTAATTAGAGAGTGTCTTATTTTCTTACTTAGCACTACGTGGGCCTGGCCCTGGGTCTGAGGGGGACTGGGATGTTCCCACCCCTCCCTCTCTTGCCAGGCCTGCTCTGTGTATCTGCCATTTGCCATCTCCTGGTGCTGGGCTGGGGATGGAGATGGGAGTAAATAAACGTGGAAGAAAACCACTCTGGCCCCGTGTGTCTGTGCGCAGCAGGAGCTCTGGAGCTGATCCTGGGGTTGGGGTGGATCCGTGGGTGACAGCCCTGAGCCCATCGCTGCAGCCCCCAGCCCCGGCTGGGGAGGATGTGCTGCTGCTGCCTCTGGACCGGCTCCTTTCCCACCTCCAGCCTGGCCGGGGCTCTTCCTACGTGGCAGAGCTCACTCGATCCCCGCGGGTGACCTGCGCCACCGGCTCAGGTTCCCGGGAGCGGGGATCGCCTTACTGCCGGCGGGGAGCCAGCCCCATCCATAATTCAGCAGCGCCGCAGGGATGCAGCGGGCGGGCAGGCACGGCCGGCAGCCCCCCGAGGGCGGCCCCATGGAGAACGGCGTGGGGCAGGAGCCGGGGACCCCCGAGCCGCCGGGCCCCGCTGCCCCCCGGGCTCCCCGCAGCCGCCCCAGGCTGGTGTTCCACACGCAGCTGGCCCACGGCAGCCCCACGGGGCACATCGAGGGCTTCACCAACGTCAAGGAGCTCTACGCCAAAATCGCCGAGGTCTTCGACATCTCACCCACCGAGGTGAGGAGCTGCGGCCTGGGGAGGGAGGGGGTCTCTGTGCCCTTGGCAGGGACACTGACCCTGTGGCACTGTCTGTGGCCTGTGCTCTCACAAGTCCCCAGCTGCTTGCAAACATAGTCCCCAACGTTTTCTGGAAGAGTGTTGCAGCCTCGGGGTTGTATTGGTTCCTCTGGGGAGGGCTTGGGAGGGAACTCTGTGCCTCAGTTTCCCCTCTGTATGTGGGTAGGGAGCTGTGGCTGCCAGTTCCCTGGCTGATTCCAGCTGCCTGGAGCTGTGGGAAGGTGCACAGGGATGGGCAGTGCAGGGTCCCCAGGCAGGCTGGAGATCCCTAGGCCCCTCTGTTCTAGCAGTGCCCAGACCTAACTGAGTCCCCCTGAACTGGCTTTGTCTCCCCTGACACCTCTTGCTTGACTCTGGGGCATCCCCAGTCCATGCTGATGGGGTTCCCTGGGGCAGATTCTCTTCTGCACGCTCAACACACACAAAGTGGACATGCAGAAGCTGTTGGGGGGACAGATTGGCCTGGAGGATTTCATCTTTGCCCATGTCCGGGGCGAGACCAAGGAGGTGGAGGTGACCAAGACAGAGGACGCACTCGGCCTCACCATCACAGACAACGGGGCTGGCTACGCCTTCATCAAGGTGAACCTGGGGGCTGAGGCAGCCCTGGGCACTGTGGCCCTGCAGGTGACATTGCCTGCACATGTCCTGCCTGGGCCCAGGCTCCTCCCTGACTCCACAAAACAGTCCTTTCCTGGCTCCACCCTGGCCCTCGGGGTCTCCCCTGCCATGGGGAGGTTTGGGAGGGCTTCCCTGCCTGGCTACCAGAGAGAATGGGACCACTGAGGTGGTTGTGTGTGGGTTGGGATGGGGGCTGTGTCTGACTGTCACCTTGTGCCATATGGTCGCTGTGTCCCTGTCCCACTGTGGTCCCCAGAGGATCAAGGAAGGGAGCATCATCAACCGGCTGCAGACAGTGTCTGTGGGGGACAGCATCGAGGCCATCAACGACCACACCATCGTGGGCTGCCGGCACTATGAGGTGGCCCGGATGCTGCGGGAGCTGCCCCGGGCTCAGCCCTTCACCCTCCGCCTGGTGCAGCCTAAAAAGGCCTTTGGTGAGTTGGGAAGGTCCCCCTGCTCTTGCCTGGGGACTCTGGGATCATCCCCAGTTCCCTGTGGCCCTGCAGCCCCTCCCCAGCTCTCGAGTGCCTCCCAGGGTTCACTGCCCCGTGTGTACCCCTCTGCACCCCGGCGGTGTGTGTACCCCACAGCCCTGGGGGCACCCACATGGGGGCCCCACACCTGCTTGTGCCCCCTCTGGGCACCCCCTGGCTCTGTGTGCATTGTCACCCCGTAACCACGAGCCTGGGGCACAGACATGATCGGGCAGCGGACACGGACAGGCAAATCCCCAGGCGAAGGCAGAGTGACCAGCGGGAAGGAAACGCTGCGGCTGCGGACACAGGGTCCGCCCGTGCTGGAGGAGGGGGTAAGGCCCACCCTGAGCCCCCCACCTCGAGCACATGGCTGCTCACTCTGTGCCGGGGTGGGAATAAGCATCCCCATGCCCCTGGGTGCCCCCTGTGCTGCCTGGCACTCACCGTGCGGGCGCCTCACCCCCAGCCCAGCCCCTCCGAGGAAGAAGCTGCCCGGCGGGTGGACGATCTGCTGGAGAGCTACATGGGCATCCGCGACTGCGAGCTGGGTGAGGAGGGGCCCTGGAACCTGACCTGGAGCTGCCCGTTCCTACCCCCTACTACTGACCTGCCCCTGTCCTGACCCTCACCCCCACCTCAACTCTGCCCTAGCCCCTGCCCCTTCTCCAGCTCCTCCTCCTGACCCAGCTCCTGCCTCTTTCCCTGCTCCTGCCCCAGATCCTGACTCAGACCCTGCTCCCCTTCCAGCCTCTCACACCGCTCTTCTCCCCAACAGCCTCGACAATGGTGGAGGCGGCCAAGGGCAGCCCCAGCGTGGCCCAGCTCGCCCAAGGGCTGGACTCAGTGCTGGGCGAGTTCGCCTTCCCCCAGGAGTTTGTGGCTGAGGTGTGGGCAGCTGTCTGCCACCCCAAGGGGGAGAAGGAGTAGCTGGGGGGCAGGTGTTGCCCCTCACTTTTGTCCCTTCCCCACATCCCCACCTCATCCCCACCCCATCTGGGGCTGAGGTGCTGGTAGGGGTCCCCATCCTGCTCCCCACACCCTCCTGAGCAGCACCTAGATCCCTTGGGTTGGGGGGCAGAAAACACCCATCCCACCCACCTTCCTGAGGATCCCCCTTGCACACCCCCCAGATGTGGTGGGCAGCGGCTGTAGCTCATTAAAGGAGAGACTGNGCTGCACAAGCTGTTCTTTATTGGGGAGGGGGAAGCAGCCTTGTGCCCCCTGACAGCCCCTTGGGTATCAGGCTTGCAGGGGGGAGCCCCTGGATGCAGGTGATGAGGATCCGCTGCGGGGGTGGGATGGAGGGATGGCCGTGTCCCCCTGCCCAGTGCCCATCCCCAGGGTTGCTACTGCAGGACAGAGCCAGCGGTGAGCTTGCGGGGCAGGGAGGGCGTGAGGGAGACGATGGAGGGCCGGGGGTGCAGCCGGGGGTACACGCGCTGCAGCACGGCCCGGCGGAACAGGATGTAGACCCAGGGGTCCAGGATCTGGTTCCAGGTGACCATGCGGATGTAGATCAGCAACATCTCCTGCGTGTCCGTGGGCAGCACCCACGCCTGGCCAGGCGGGTGCTGCAGGACCATCTGGACAATAAAAATCTGGGGGGAGAAGGAGACAAAGTGTCAGTGGAGGATCCATGAGCTGCTCCAGGGCGGGGAAGTGATGAAGGTCAAGGCACTGAGCCCCTTGGAGGAGTCCTGGCCTGATTTGGGGCATGAGGAAATACCTGCTCTGCTTGTCACCAGGGGCCAACTCAGGGTGTAGAGAGGTGGCAGAAGAACACTGACAGGGGAGGTCTTATCAAGGGGACACCCCCAGACCTGGGACCTCACTAGCAGGAACATGGAGACACAATGAAAGCTGGGAGCTCACTGTGAAGAGTGGGGGAACACACCAAGCCCCAGGAGGAACATGGAGGGAGGTGGGGTGGGGCAACACACCAAGACTGAGGCCCCACCAGGAGGAACAGGTGCCACAAAGACACCCCCCCCCCAAGAAGGAACAGGGGGGACATGAAGAGCCAGGAGGGACATGGAGGGGTGGGTGGTGATGGGGCACTCCAGGATAGGGGCCTTACCAGGAGGGGCATCCAGCAGATGGTGGCGATAACCATGATGCCCACAAGCTGCACCATCATCTCCACCTCGCTGTCACGGCGCCGCTGCACCGACTCGCGGTTGTGGTAGACGCGGCAGAGCGTGACCACGCTAACGGTGTTGAGGATGAAGGAGAGCAGCACGGAGAGGATGCCCAGCAGTGCAAAGAGCAGGCAGAAGACGACATTGCCAGTGTTAGGCAGGAGGGTGAGGAAGCACCAGGAGCCAGGGAACTGCAGCGTGTACCGCCCCAGCCCAAACACCGGCAGCAGTCCCAGAAAGCAGGAGAAGCCCCACACCAGCCCCACGATGGCCCAGGCGCGGCGCTTAGAGAGGCTGGTGGAGCGGGAGAAGGGGCGGTTGATGCCCAAGAATCGCTCCCCGGCCATGGTGGCCCCCAGCAGCAGCGGGCACTGCCCAAAGAAGACCATGGAGAAGCCAAGGAAGTTGCAGAGGTGGCAGCCAGGGTCCACCTTGGCCCAGGAGAACTTGGTGAAGTGGTAGGGGATGATGACCGAGGCCGTCACCAGCAGCCCCATGAAGTCTGTGACCACCAGCCCACAGAGGAAGATGAGGAAGGAGGAGCGGGCCTGGCTGGAGAGCTTGCGGGAGGAGCTGACCAGGACGCAGAGGGCAAAGAGGTTGGAACAGAGGCCAATGAGGCCAAAGGCCGTGGAGAACCAGGGCGAGGCGATGCTGTTCTGTGCACTGGCACGGCCATCGCTGGCATTGAAAACCCCGAAGCACGAGTCCGCCTGTCCGGCCATGCTGCTGTTGGGAGGCTCCATGTCCCGCACCCCCTCTTGCTCCTTCCAGCAGCCTCAGGCACCCTCCTGGCTGTTCTCCATGGCTGGAGCCCCTGCTGCTGCCGGCACCAATCCTGCCTTGCCCTGAAGGGGGAACAGAGGGAATTTAGGGCTGTAGGTTCCCTATGGCCAAGCCCACCCATCATCCATCCTGAGCCTATAGGTACAGGGTCCTCCAGGGGCTGTGGAGGGGAACACTATGGTAGAACCCCAGCACATGGAGGGGACACCAGGGCGGGACCCAGCTCATGCCAACCCCAGGCGCAGCTGCAGTGGGTGCCAAGGGCTGCAGCCCTGCAGCTGCCGGGATTAACTGTCCCTGGCCAGGAGCCAGGTGGGGCTGCAGCCACGAGGCTGAATCCCAGCACAATGGGTGCTGGGGGAAACTCAGATTGACAGCCTGGCTCCCTCCTGTCCGGGGGGGCGGATAGGCAGAGATCCCTGGGCCATCACCCTCCATCACATTCTGAAGGATGCAGGCATAGAGTGGCTGCAGCAGGGCACGATCTGGACACTCTGCCCATCCCTGAGTGTAAACCCCTGGCTTGTTGTGAAGATGCCCTATTCCTCCAGTGTGCTGGGGAAACCTGAGGTACAGCTTTGAGGCTGTGCTGCAACCCTGGCACCGTTGCCAAACCACAGCCAGTGTGGATGACAGACCTGCTCTGCTCTCCTGGCATCCCTCATAGTGGGAGCTGTGTGCTTGTCACCAGGACGGCGGCTGTGGCAGGGTGTGACAGGGATGGCTGTGATGGTAGACAGCCCAGTCAGTGCCACTCTGCCTCATTTGGGCTGGGAAGCATCTGGAAATCATAGAATCATGGGATATCCTGAGTTGGAAGAGACCCACAAGGTTCATCAAGTCCAACTCCTGGTCCTACATGGCCCTCCATTGGAAATTAGTCTAGGCTGCAAATGGAATGATGTGGGGACAGGACAGAGACACGACAACAGTGGGGACTGGACAACCTGGGGACACAGACCCCTGCAGGGACCAGAACCCTCCTCTCCCCCTGGCACCCAGTGCTCCAGGCTGTGGAAGTTCTTGCCACCCTACCTCCCCCATCCCAGCCCACCCTCCTGGCTGACACCCTCCTGGCCGCCCTAGCCCAGTGGCCCCAGTTGAACACCCAGCGGGATGCCCAGCCCTACCCCAACAGACCACCCCTGCAAAGCCCCCACTGCAGTGCCCCTCCCTTGTGCGGGGTGGCACTGCCACCTGTCTTCTGTCCCCAAGTTAAACCTCACACCACCTCTGCTCACTGCCAGCACTGGCTGCTGGTCCAGCACTGGCCTGACTCTGGGTCCCCATGCCCTGTCCCTCACCCATTCGCCCCTCAGCCGCCCGCCCCTCTGCGGCCCCTGGTGCGGGGAGTGCTGGGACTCACTGTGCGCACCCGAGGCGCGCTCAGACCACACGGCCCGGCCGGGCTGGGATGGGGCCAGGCATTGCAACATCCTCTGGGGCCTCATCCCGGTGACACATGGGGTGAGGGTGCCAGCACCCACCCAGCGCGGCAGCTCTGCCCGCGCGCCGTCACCGACCGGGTCACGGGCCCTGCAGCCCTGGGGAGTGGGGAAGGGGCCGGGGCTGCTGAGGGTGACTTGTCCCCATCTCTATCCCGTCCTGCTGTGTGGAGCTGGCAGAGTATGGTGGAGAATCACTGCCAGGGTGGGCTCAGCTTTTTCCATGAGCCGAGAGTGAAAACTTGCTGCTGTTTTTTCTCACTGGTCCCCAAAGGAACGCGTCAGCCCCAGAGACATCAACCCTGCAGACAAGTGCTGAGGCCTCAGCATGGTATTCTAAGGCCCTGAGGAGTCACAGGCCTTTCCCACATCCTCTGAGAGGTGACAAAGTAACCCCTGCCCCACAGTGATGTCGAGCGTGCCTGGTGTGCCAGTCTCACTCCAGCTGTCCCTTGCTATGTACCTTGCTATGACCTGTACTGTCATGCTGCTGTCCCCAAACATGTTCCCCTTGTCCCAGGGTGCTCGCTCTGCTCACTGGGATTCAAGAGCCCATGGGGCGATGCTGCGCTGCTGTCCCTCTTACCCGGCTGCTCACAGCCACAGGATGCTCTTGGCTGCCCGCTGGCTCACTGTGGCAGGGTATGACCCCTCCCTATGGAGGGGGGGTCTCCCTGCACTGCTAAATTGGCCAGGCAAGGAGGCAGCAGTCCCATAAGCTCCAAATCCCACCATTACCTTCATCCCCTCCCTGTCCTCCCTTCACCTTCTGCCCCGATACAACCACAACCTGGACCCTCATCCACTGCCTCATCCACTGTGGCCTGGACAGGGGCTCTGAGATGGGCTCAGGGCTGGGACCCTCCATGTGCAGAGCTGCCTCAGCTGGGCACAGCACTCGGAGGGAATAAAATATTTACAAGGGCCACTTAGCAGCTGCAGGGCTGGGAGCGAGGGAACCCCTGCTCTGCCAGAGCACACCAGTGGTGCCTCCAGGAAGGGAGTGGGGGGCCCCCATTTGCCATTCCCCTCCCATCACGGGCAGCCTCTGCAGGAGTGGGGGGGCAGCAGGTCCTGCAGAAGAGAAATCCTGAGCCCAGGGACTGTCCCCACTGACACCCTGTGCTTGGGTTTGGGGTTCTGGACCCTGGAAAATGGACATGCCACGGGAGCAAGGATTTGGCAAGGGTGGTGGGGACAAATCCTGGAGGAGAGGAGCTAGCTTTGAAGTGTTCTGCTGTGGGGCAAGTGCAGTCACTAATGGAGCTCCTGGCAGGTTTGGGTCCTGCTGTAAATGCGCCAGGGCTGCTCTGCCTGTAGATGCACCAAGGATGCTTCCTGCCCCCTGGCCGCATCCGAGGGGAGAGAAAGGCAGATGAGGGGTGCTGGAGACTGCTCCTTATCAGCCTCTTCCCCAGCCCGTTGCTTCCCCAGGCTTCCATGGGCCCTGGACAGAGCTTGCAAGGTCAGGCCGGGGTGGGGGCTGGAAGGGGAGAGACACCACACACCTGCAAAGGGACCCCCAAACCAGACAACAGTGACACCCTCACATCCCCCTCAGGTCTGCCACTGGATGTGGTGCTCAGCCACAGGGCAGCTGTGCAGAAGCTGCTGCAGGGCATTTGCATTTATCCCTTGTGTGGCCAGTCTCTGCTCACTGCACCTCTCCAGAACAATGGTCCCTTCTGTCTCTACAGCCTGATGCCCCTGGTGCAGGTGGTCCCATGGAACACTGTGTCACCTGTCAGGGATGGATGTAGTCCCGCTGCCACCTCCCTCCAGGCTGGGGCTCTGGGGTATCAAATCTGAGACAGGAAAGGCCATGGGGATGAGGGCTTGGCAGGGCATCAGTGTTCCTGCCCGGACCCACAAACATCACAAGGGCCTGTTCCTGAAAAAGTTGGCCTGGCCTACAGCAGGGACTTCCCAGGACAGAGGCCATTCCTGGGAAGCAGGGACACACAGGATGGTTCCTGCCAGGCATGGTAACTGCTCTCGCCTGTCCCTGCTGTGGCCCAGTGCAGAGGTCCCCAACTTCTTGGCTGATTGGGAAACAATTGGTACCATCCTCATTCCAATCTCCAGGGCCCCGGAGCTGGGCAGGCGATGGCTGGAGGCCCAACCCGGGTGCCCTGGACTGCAGAAACTGGGTCTCGGCAGCCCTGGGCCACCAGGGTCCCCCGCCCGCAGCATCGAGGCATCTCGAGGGCTTCAAGGCTGCTGGGCCGCCCACTCCGACAGCCGAAATGGACACTCCCTTTTCCAGCCCTTTCCTGAGCCTTTCCTAGTCCTTCTCCGGTTTTTCCCAGAGGAGCCAGCGGCACATGAGGGCGGACGGTGCCGGGCGAGAGGGACCCGTCCCCGCGGGGGAGCCCCGAAAGCCAATTCTGGTTCTGACGGGAAGCCGAAGATACGCCCTTCGCGGACTCTCGGTCCCGGGGACAAACAGTGAGGGGAGCGGGGACACCATGTGTCCGTCCCCCACCGTGGAGTCTCCGCTTCCTCTCCCCCGAAACGCACCCGATCCTCGGGGGTGTGCGCGAACCTGGCGGCTGAGCCCCGAGAGCCTTGGGAGCCCCTGGAGCCCCGCACGGCCGCTCCGTTCCAGCCCCCTTCCTCCCACCCCTGCGGTCTGTCCGCCCATCCCAGTCTGTCCGTCCATCCCAGTCTCTCTGGGCGCTTTGTCCTTCACAGCCCCTTGGCCCCGTGTCTCTCGCCCCTCTCCAGCCTCCCTCCCCGCGCAGACCCGNGAGGCTTTGAGGTGGGGGGTCCGGCCGTGCCCCTCCAGCGGGACCCACGGTGGGATCCAACCGAGGGGGCGTCCCCGTCGAGACCCCGGGACCCGAGAAGGGACGGACAGGCAGCTGCGGCTCCGGTCGCTGGGGTGGCAGAAGGCGAGGGTCCCTGCGTGCTCCCGCAGCCCCGGCCGTCTCTGCCCCGGGGGATTCGCCTGCCGAGGGTTTTCCCAGCCCGGCAGCTCCGAGTTGCGGCTGTCGCTGCACTGTCCAAACCCGAGACCAGCTGGGGTGGCACGTCCCCAGACAGTGCTCCCTCTCATGGTCCTAGGACCCGACAGCCTCCATTGCTGCTCCCCGTGCTCCGCCGAGGATGGCAGAGCTCGGCTCTGACCGCGGCGCCTCCCTCAGCTCCGATGAGCTGGGAGCGCCTGAGCCCACGAGGGACGCGGGGACATCCCGTCAAGGCACGCAAGGGGCACAGCGGCTCGGTGCTCAGGTGGATGCCCAGGCAGGCTTCCCTGGCAGTGGCTCGGCAGCGAGGGGCTGCAGAGCCCATCATCCCCCTCCCCCTTGGAGCAAAGACTGTCGCAGCGAAAGCCCAGGCGGAGGGCAGGGCAAGCCCGCAGAGCTGGATCGCGGCTGGCCCCCAGTGCCGGGAGCAAGAGTGCCCCGCACCCGCTCGGCCCTCGC
>VWZN01003324.1:41565-82157 GCA_013396955.1 Regulus satrapa
TCGGGGCCCGCGCGGCGCTCAGAGGCGGCCGGGCCGGAGAGCGCAGCACAGACTGCGGAACGCTTTATCAGAGCGGGGTACAGCTCTCTGGAAAAGGGGCTCCCCGGGGAGGGGAAAAACCCTCAAAAACAACCGAGAAAAGAAAAAAAGCGCCCAGGCCTCGAGCCGCCGGAACAGAGACGGGATAGAGCCCCAGCACCGGCGTCCCCGTCCGGCCGCAGCGTCCGCGCCCCCTCCGCCGCACACTGGCACACGGTGCACGCGCAGCGCGGACCGGCCGTGAGGGAACGGGGACATCCCGCGGGACACGCGTGGGGACAGGGACAGCCACCGGGACAGACTTGGCGCGTGTAGACATGGAAGGAAAAAACCTCAGACATGACCCAAGACGCCGCCTCAGCCCTGGCTTTCTCCTTGTGCATTCGCGAAGCACCGGAGCAGTGGCTGGGAATGAGAAGGGGAAGGAATGTGGGGGGCGATGGAGCTCTGCAAACGCCTCTCCCTGCCTTGCACCAAGGCCTGTGAGTGCTCGGGCTTCGCTAAAAGATTCCCCAAAGTGCAATTCCAGCACACGTGGCTGGAGAGGTAGCAGTAACCAAAAGCTGCACCCCTGTGTTGAGGGTCTCTCTACGAACTCCTGGGTTTGCCCCAGAGCCTTTATAGGAGCCCGACTGCAAACTCAAGGACAGAGATGCCCATTTTCTCCTGCCTGCCCCTTACGTGGCTGGGAGAGTGCACCTGTAGGCCCAGCACCAGGCAATGGTCCAGGCATGTCCCACAGTCTGAGATCCTGGCTGGGACGATGGGAATGAAGGACAGCAGTGGCACAAAGACCTGGGTGGGAAGGGACTGTCCTGAGGGGTCAAATCTCAGAGTATGATTCGTGATGTCTCCTTTAATGGTGGAGAGCATGGACAGCACCTACTGGGTCACTCAAGAGAGCCCAGCAGAGAACAGCAACTCAAGTCCACAACGAGCTGAAGTGCAGATGGAGAAACACTCAGACCAAAGATGCTCTTTTCCCATGGGCAATGCTGCTCCTGCCCAGGCAGCACTGGCAGTACCTGTGACAGTGCTGGCAGTGCTTCAGAGCTTCTGCTGCTCCCCTGCAGTGCTGTGCAGAGGGGGCCAGGAATGAGCTCTAAAATCCAAGGTTATTTCAGCCTCTCTGGGAAGCAGAGGCTGAACAGTCCCCCAGCACTGAGCGGCTGGGACAGGAGGTGACACGGCAGGGACTGTGCCAGCCTGAACTAGGGCAGTTTCCATTTCAGATCAACATCTACCTGCAGGAAGGTTCCTCCTTGTCCCCTTGACAAAGCTGTTCTAAACCTTTGCCTTGTCCTTTACAGGACCACCGCACCCTGTCCAGACCTGCTCCAAAGGGTCCAGCATTACAAGGATCATCTCAAAAAGGGAAGACAATTCTTTGAATGAACATGCTGCAGGAGCTCTGAGTCCCTCTCTCAGGAACCAAGCACAGCTCCAGCTCACAAAGCTCATTCTCTGGGACACTCCCTGCACAGAGGTCAAGCAGCTTTAGAGACCCCCTAGAAATGAGGGGAAGGAATAAAATCTCCATCAATGATGCTTAAACCATCTCAAAAAAGATGCTTGATTTCAGGTGGCTGCAAAGTCCTGATGAGGCCAAGCCCTCTAGCCCCTGAGTGAGGTGGTCCCAGGGCAGGGGGCCTGGGTCAGAACAGCTCAAGCCCACCCTGGTTCCCCCCCTGAACCCCCTCCTCCAGCACAGCACCCAACAGCAGCAGCTGCAGCAGGGATGTGGTTCCCTCTGGCTATTCTACACACACTGCTGGAGGTTAAAAAGAAGTTGAATTTTTAACTTTTTTGAAGCCCCTTGCCTTGAGCCCAAAGGCAGGTGAGGGTGTAGGTATGCACAGCTCCCATTCCCCTCCACCAACCCCTGAGCCCACCCCAGCCTGCAGAGCCCCTCGGGTGGCACAGGAACATGGGATGGGGCAGGAATTGCAGCTGGGAGAACGAGCTGCCAAGCAGCAACAGAAAGGGGAGAGTTTCTTGAGAGACTTTTGATAGACTGTTTGGTAAATACATGGATACATGAACAGCAGCAACTTGCACAATCCCCAGACTGTGCTCCCAAGAAGCACAACTCACAGCCTTCTGCATCTACAGGCAGGGAAGTCCAGGTCCTGTATTCCAGGCAAGAAAAAACCATCAGTTCCTGAAGATTCTCACTAAGTTCAGTACAATACAGAAGGAAGAACTTCCCATCAGCCCAGCTACCTTCTGGGACTCAACATAACCACTCCTGAGTGCTGCTGTGAAGACAGATTGTGGGTACTGAGGCCTGAGAGCAGGGTCCCACCTCCCCACCCCTCTACACAGAATCCCAAGGACAGTGAAGATTGTAAAGGGAATAAAGAGATTTCAACCCTCTTTCTCAAGCAAAGTTCATAAAGCACACGAACAAGACCTATCTCCCTCTGGTCTAAAGGATTTCCTGTTTTTTCTCGGGGAGATGAGGATGGGATTGCTGGATTCCAGACTATGCTTTGATATGTGTCCTGCTGATGGATGAGCCTGAGCACTACTCTGCGACATCAGATTCTCCCACGTATAGCCCGCAGCCCTCACAAAGCAAAACTTCTCAGACACCCGCAGCAGGGATTTCCACCAGCAAATACGACCCCAGGCAACACCCCAGTCACCCAGCTTTCTGTCCAAGAGTCCATGAGCACAGCAGTGCTGGCACAATTCTGTGGCAGAGCCAGGCTCCCATTCCTGCCTCCAGTGTGTGGATGTGCCCTCGTCTCCCTGCCTGCCCTGAGGGGCGGAGGGGACGCGTGAACCCAGTGTCCGTGTACACCCACGACACGTGAGGGGCTGAGTGGCTCCAGGAGGATGCAGGGTGTGGACAAGCCTCATGTGGGCTGGGCAGAGTGGGGAACTGCCCTCCAACGTGGCTGGGCTTGGGAGGTGCCCAGTGTTCCCATCTGTCTGTGCCCACGGGTCTGGAGCAGGCGGCGGCCGGTCGGATGAAGTGTGGACTCCAAGCACAGAGGGAGGGGTGGCGCAGCAGTGCAGCACAGGGTGAAGGTGGAACTCGTCACGACTTCGGGGAGAGATGAGGAGTCCACATCACTGTCACCAGGAACTGTGTGCTGCCCCGCACACTGTTACAGACAGGAGAAGTCACTAGGGAGTTTGGATCCAAGTGAATTGGCATGGCTACTTTGGACTATGGTAACATGGGAGCAATTCTATTCCATGGCCTTTAATACATTTCATTTTCATAGCACCTTTCATCCCAGGGTTTTAGTGCTGTAACGGAAGCAGTTACTGTGCACCCATTAGCACGGGGGAAACCGAGGCACAGAGTGGTTTAGTGACTCGCCTTGGGCCACTTGGAAAAACCATGGCAGAGTCTGGACAGCCTTAAACCTCCTGACTCCCTCAGTTGGTCAGACCACACTGCTGCCTCACATGAAGCCACTCCGCTCCCTGCCCTCCCCAGCAACGTGCTCCTACCCATTCTTCGGTGAAGTCTCATGCTCCTTTTTGATGCACAAATATATGACCAAAGAAAAAAAAGAAAAGAAGAGAAAAAAAAAGAAAAAAAAGAAGTGCAGTAAACTAAATGTTTAAAAAAGCACATTTGTGCTGTCTCTGTGCAAAGATAAATAAATACATGATTAAAAAATTAAAAAGGTTCACAGTATCACACATGGATAGGTAGCTACGGTAGTGCACGTCTGGAAAACACTGTGTTACTACCCAGGATTCTCTACACCCAGCTGGAATTCTCTGCTGGGAGCTGCGGGTGAGCGGGTGGTTTCTTTGCTGCCCACATCTGGGGTAAGTAGAAATACATGGTTATAGTTTTGCTCCATTCTGAAACGCAGTGCCCGGGATCCTGCAGTGCAGCAATACTGGTGTCAGCAAGCTCTTCCCCATCCCACTGGAATGGCTGCATCAACGAAAAGGGAACACATCGACCTGCAGAGGGAATCGCTGCTCTCTGGGACTTCTGTGTCTGCATAGAGATTACTGCAAGAGGCAGAGAGAAAAGAGTCACAGAATCATGAAATCGTTAGGGTGGGAAAAGACCTCCAAGAATACCAAGTCCCACCATCAGCCCAGCACCACCACCATGTTCACCACTAACCCATGTCCCCAGGTGCCACAGCCACACATCGTTTGAACGCTTCCAGGGACAATGATGCCACCACTGCCCTGGGCAGCCTGTTCCAATAACTGACAACCCCCTTTCAGTCAAGAAATTTTACCAAATATCCAACCTAATACTCCCCTAGCACAGCTTGAGGCTGTTTCCTCTTGTCCTGTCCCTTGTTCCCTGGGAGCAGAACCTGACCCCCCCTGGCTGCATCCTCCTGTCAGGGAGTTGTGGAGAGCGAGTTTTCCTCTGAGCCTTCTTTTCTCCAGGCTGAGCCCCCCTAGCTGCTCCTCATCACACTTGTGTTCAACCCCTTTCCCAGCTCCACTCCCTTCTCTGGACATGCTCCAGCCCCTCAATGTCTTTCTGTTCATGAGGGGAAAGAGGATCAACCCCTGAGCACCAGTGCCTACATCAGTCAGGTCTGTGTACTGCCAACATCCCAGCACAACCAGAGAGGCTGTTCTACATCCTCCAGAAATGGCAACATGGTCTGGAAAACCCTGAGCTCCCCAAAGCTTTCCCTGCACCAAACAACTGGGAATAAGCCAAAGCCCTTGCTGAGCAGGCCGGGGCTCTGCCTGCACAGATCTGACCTGAGAGGCAGCTGGGCTCTGCTGCAGCCATGCAGGAGCCCCAGGCGGCCAGAGGCCAAGCTGACCTTGCAGAGGGAGCACAAACTCCGACCTCGACCCAGCGGGCACCCGGCACACGGCTGTTGGACACTTACTGTATCGCTCTCCTCATCGGAGACAGAGTGGAGCTGAGCGCTATAGTGGAGCGGGGAGTAAACCCAACTCCTCTCGTCTGTCGGCTGCCAGAGTGGCCAGAGACGGCAGGGAGAATGCAGGGAGAGCAGCAGCCGAGCAGGGAGCAAAGGAGAGAAGAGGAAAAAATAAAAGGAGAAAATAAAAAGAGTAGGAAATAATACAGTAAGAACAGCTGTCCACCTGGAGAGAGAGCACTGAGCCCAGAGCCAGCTCTTCAGCAGAGAAGCCCTCCTCATCCTCAGCACATACCTGCTCCCTGCCAAATGGGACACGGGACCTGTGCCAGCTGCAGTGGGGGTGGCACAACCTCTCCTCTTGTAGGGACAGAGTTTTAGAGCTTTTGAGATGTCAGAGAAACCTCAGCTCTCTGCCAATGGCATCACCCCGGCTCCAGGGAAATCAAGATATTTGGGAAGTGACTTACCTAAAAGCAGTGACAGCTCTGGGTTCCTGCTACCCACCTACCAGCTCACTCACCATCCCATTTCCTGTGCATGCTACAAGCTAATATCCAGGAGGGCTTTTACAGGGAAACTGGATTTCTTTGCTATGCCTTCCTTCTTCTCTGCAGAAGGCAGCGGAGCTGGGGTGAGACCATGGCGGATGGTGGCCACAGAAAGGAAACAGTTATTGCCGAGATCTTGGGGACAGTGGGGTGATGGGAACAAGTACAACACAGGAGGCAAAACACAACAGGACCCTGGAAAGAATGAGGGGAGGGAGGTGTGCCTTGAGGGACAGTTATCACAGCACTGGGCATTGGTGTGAGAAGACACACTCTGCTGCCCACACAACACAGATTCAAGGGCTGGTCTCTGCTTCCAGGGCTCCCAGGGGGGCCCCATTTACATTGCAAACAGGCTCTCTTGTCTCCAGGGGAGCTCCTGCAGAGAAGAGACTGCACCCTTTGACCCAGCCTGGCATTTGCAAAGAAAGAGAAGCCGAACTGGGTGCTTGGAAGAAGCCCACAGTGTTCCCAGCCCAGGAACTGAGCGTGACAGTCTAGAATGTAGAAGGAACTACAAGAAGCCAGAGAAGCTTTGAAGCACTGGGTTCCACATGCTGAACCCTCCAGTAACTGCAGCTCTGTTAGCAGAGACTGCTGTGAGGAAGGAAGGTTGAGAAACCCCTATCTGGAGCTTCTCACAGGGCTCTGTTGGAGGTATAGGAAAGCTCCCCACCACATTAAGCTTGTCCCATATCCTCTTTTTCATCCATGATGGTTCATCCATCCTGACTAAACCACATGCTCCAGCCAGTCTCTTTCAAGCCTTTTAGGAGCCTGGATGCATGCAGGGAACTGCAGGAGATAAAGGAGCATCCAGTGCTTGGCATAACCCCTCCAGGTGCTGGAGCAGCCAAACCCAACTGAGGGACAGGAGCTGCAGAGGAGTTGCCTATTTGCCCACAGAAGTGCAGCACCTTCCTTATGCCATCAGCCATGGCCAGGGGCACATTCCTGCCCCTGCTTCCCCATGCACCCTGCCTGTAACCCAAACGGGAGCACCAGGCTGCAGCAGCGAGGCTCTGGCAGCACTGCCACCACCCCCTGGGGACAGCAGCTCTCCCAAAGCCTGAGAAGGTAAATGCTAAACCCCAGAAGAATCCCAGCTCTAGACTCAGACCCTAAAAGCTCAAATACCTCCTTGCATCCTTTGGAAAGGAAAATCCTCCCTGCTCACAGAACACTTTCAGCAAGGAAGGAGTATACTGATGATGCCAAGAAAAGCTGGAGAGCTGACACCAGCCCTAACTCAGCTCCAGCTCCTGCCTCATTTGGTTTATGAGCTGCTCCCCACAAGCCAAAAGTTACTTGCAACTGGAGTTTTAGAAGCTTCAAAACATCTTAATAGTGTCTTTAAAACCCTCTTCCTGGGCTGAGGGAGCTGAGCCTGATATCACCTATAGAGGCCCCAGTGCCTCTCTGGCCAGATCTGGTACTTAGGATCACAGAACAGTTTGGGTTGGAAGATCACCCGGTATCCCCCCTTGCCATAGGCAGGGACACCTTCCACTATCCCAGGTTGCTTCGAGCCCATCCAATCTGGGCAACTGGACATTTCCAGGGAAAGGGAAACCACAGGCTCTCTGGGCAACCTGTGCCAGGGCCTTACTGCTCACTTTTCCCAAGGGCTGGGTGACACTGTGGCCCATCCCAGGGTAGGAGCTGTGTCACTGGTCTGTTGAAAATCAGGACAGAGCTCATGATTCTCTCAGATCCTGTAAGGAGATCCACTGGTGTCAATATGCTTCCCCCAATTCTGATGGGCTGGTTCCTAATGCCCACTCAATCCACAGCCCCAGCTGTTGACAGAAATGGGGTGCTGGCCTCAGTGTTTCAAAGCTGCAGCTCTGCTCCCCTACATGCTGTGCTGGTGTGATCACTTACAATCCCAGAGGAATGCGAGGTAGTTCGGAGTCTGCGCTGGCGGGGAGAGTAAATCCAGTACCTCCCATCTGTGAACTGAGTGGCCCCAGGACAAGTGAGGTGAGAAAGGAAACAGAGGAAAAAAAGGGTGATGTGAAAGAGAGGATGAAAGAGAAAGCAAAAAACAAGGGGTTGGGCAACTCCAGGCCTGAACAGGTGAGCAGGTGTGAAAGCCGTGCAGGGGAGAGCAGCGCCCATGCCCTGCCACACTCAGCACTTTTATTCCCTGGGGATGAACAGGAGAATGAAGTGCTCTCCAGGAGCATACTTCCAGTGATCAGATCACAGTCCCCTGGGACTGGCCAAATCCTCCTCTGCACACACCATCCCTTCACCCCCCATTGTCCCTGAGCACTCCTGTAGGAGCAGCTGTGGTGCTACTTGAGCAGCCTCACCTGAGCTCCAGCTCAAGTAGTTTTTCAAGGAGAGTGCCCATGGGAACTCAAATCAGCTTTTCCCTTCATCCCAGCAGTGACAAACACTCCACAGCACACGACACACATTTAATGCAAAACTCAGACTCAGATGAAGTATGAAATGCTGATGAGCAGTCAGTCACACTCTGTGAACACACTCTGCAGAATTTTCTCTTAGACAGAGGCACCCCTCAAGCTGGGGGGAGTCCATATGCCCAGGGACAGGGAGGAAGAGCAGCTGACCCTTGCTAGAAGACATTTGTCAGGAGAGCAGGCAGGATCTGCCTGCACACAGCTGCCATCCACAGGCAAGGAGGAGGCATCGGTGTTAGAGGAGCCGTTTGCATTTTGAACAGCATGCATCCAACCCCAAACAAGCTGTAAAACAGGGCTGATTCCTTCCACAGCTCCCACGAGCCTCAGAGTGACTCGGTAATGAGTGAGCAGCTCTGCAGCAGAGTCACAAGAGCCCAGGGAAAGGCCAATGCTGCATTTTAGTTTAGCTTGAAGGAGCCCATCACATGGGCTCAGGTCATGTCCAGCACCACAGAACCAACAGGAACAAGTCGGAGCAGCGAGGAGCCGGGCACCTCTTTTAATGAGGGTTCCAGTGCCCAGGCACAAGAGAGAGCTCAGCTCTCACGGGACAGGCACTCAGCTCTGCTCTGGAAATCCATTGGACAGGTACGTGTTGCTAAAAAACCTCTTCTCTGGTCTGCAGAAGTTGCTCAGCCATTGTGGGAGCTGAGTGAGGACCAGCGCCAGGTTCCACGGCACTCTGCTGCCAACCACCAACTTACTCCCTGGCTCAGCACTAGACTCCCACTGCATCACCTAATGCAGCCTGCAGGGAAAGGAAAAGCCGGAGTTCACTAGAGCCCAAGGTCATTCTCTGCAACCACCTCCCTTTGGGTCTAGGCCATGTTTTTGTCAGGAAAACAGCCAAGATCTCTGGCTGAGGAAGGAAGAACCTCTCTGTTGCACCCACATCACCTTGGCTTGTCCCAGGAGCAAATGTGCTGGCCTAGATAAGCACTTGTGCTTGGAAATAGAGCAGCACAGCTACAGCTACATCCACAGCAGGAGTGCCACCTATGTGAGCCCCACTAGATGCTGTTTTGAGTTCTCCAACTTTAATCCAGTTCTCTGCATTCAAAAACCCACCCAACACCGAGGTCTCAAGGTGCTCCACACTAAGATGGTGCAGGGCAGACACTGCCCTGCAACCCGACTGCCTGGAATGGATACTGACAGATTTGTCCAGCCCTTCCCATCACATCCCAAGGGTCAGGTGGAGAAGGTCTCTTACAAAGTATATGTCTGTGACTGGCACGTCGTCTTCATCCGAGGCCTGGCTGGCTGGTTCCGAGGCCTGGCTGGCCGTCTCCACCTCTACGGTGGCTGTGGATGTGACAATGGCACAGGCTGAAGAAGCTGCCTCTCTGCAAAGGAGAAAGAAATGTCAGTCTAGTTACTGCAGTCAGGATAGGAGCAAGCAAAACTGATTTATTACAGAGGTGCTGAAGATGCTGTGCTGTCACATCCTGAAAGGTCATATCAGGGCAGGTCAGGTCAGAATTGTGCTCAGCCTCACCAAACACCCATGACTCCAGCAAAGCTGGAGCCCAGCAAAGCCTCCAGCACAAGCAGCCACAGCTCAAAACCCACAGTGTGGGCTCTGCTCAACACTCTGAAACACTCACTCTTTGACTTCTTCTTCAGGAGCTACAATCTCAACGTCACACTTGGGCTCCAGCTCGACACTGATTTGCTGAACCTCTTCCTCGACCCGCACCTCCTCGTGTGACCTGGAATTCAAAGAGACAGGCCCAAAGACTCAGCTGGGCATGAGTTATGCATAGCCCTCAATTTTAGGTCAGCTTGAATCAGGTCAGTCCAGAGGCAACCAAGCCTCTTGTGCAGCTCTGCCCCCGCACACAGCTGCTGCTGCTACTGTGATACCGGGCTCCCAGCACAGACTCAGTGGCTGATTTCAATTCAGAGGGAGCACTCAGACCTCCCATGATTGAGGGTTTGGATAACCAAAACTCGCAGGAAAAAGAGGGAGTCCTGAAGACTGCAGCATTCAGGAATAACAAGGTGGGAAAAGAGGACAGGAGTTAAACAGCCAGTGCTGCGGGAAAGATAGACAGTGTCAGATGGAGCATGGGAGCAAAGAGAACTGGCTTCCAGGGAAAACTTGTGTCCAGAGTTAGCCTGGCACCAGGCCAGAGCCTCTGACCTCTTCCAAGACTCCCAGCACACCAAAGCTGCTCCAGGGTTAAGATCAGATTTATGTGCACACTCTGGAACTGTTTCTGACAATCTTCACTTAAATACCTCATGCTATTAAAGTAATTACTTGTGCCAGCAGGGCTGGCTCCACTGTCCCCACGGGAAGGAGGAGCAGGAGCTTGCCAAGCTGAGGGGCAGTTGTCAGAGAAGGGCTGAGCTCTGGGTTCACTGACAGCACTGCCTTGCTCCAGGCTGGCTCTGACCAGAGCTGGGGCCAGCAGGCAGCACTTCTGTGCATGTAAGCACCATGCAAGGAACTCACTACACTCTTCCTCACAGGGCTGGACTTCAAACCTGGAGTGAATTCCCCAGCAGACCAGAATAACCAGAGGCGTGACACATTCTTGAGTAAACTGGGTAAGGTTTTTTCCATCTCAGCTCAGGAATGTAAATTCTTGCTTTAATAAATTTGTGTCTGCGCTGGTTTTCACCAGGGGATTCCAGAGAGCTCCACAAATGCACAGGTCCCTACTGTCCCAGGAAGGGCACATGGAGGCACTGCCATTAGAAAGGGACAAATTAGGCAAAAACCAGCAAAGGTGTCCACACCTGCAGATGGCTGGTGGAGCTCTGGCAAATCTGTGACAGACGGATCTATTCTGACCAAGCCACTGAGCTCCCTGAATGCTCCCAGGTCACTCTGATTCACCTGACCTATTTCTGGATGAGCAGTCACATACTACAGCAGTTCCCTCCCTCCATGAGGTACCATTGAGTCTGAACTATTCTGGATGAAGTCACTGCATTTGACACATGGGCCACCACTGGGTTTAAGTCTCAAATTTTCAGCAATTTCTAACACTGGGTTCTGCAGGATATGAGGTGCTTCACAAGTCCCTGACACTTCCCATAGTGAGCAAGTCCCTGCCCTCCAGGGACAGGAATTTACCAGGATTCAGCAACATGAAGCATACAGAGGTATTTTCACCAGGAAATACCACAGAAAGTGCACATGGCAACCCAACTCAGCAAATCACTCAAAGCTTGGAATAATGGCAGATGCCTATAATGTGGAACAAACCCTCATCTTCCAAAGACCTTTCCTTCCAAGCACAAATGCTTACTGCAGGAGAGAGGACATCAACCTGTCTGGCTCTTCTGGCTATGGCACATCCCAGGGCTGAGTCTCTGATGTCATTTCAAAGCCTACACCTACACAATGTCCTGGAAAGTGAGGGCAAGAGCCAGCAGCATCTGTTGACTCCTTGCGCAGATCCTGCTGACATGGGCTAAGTTTTACTGGTGCAAGATAATTCCACAATAATGATATGAGCCTCTAAAATCAGACACCCCTCTGCAGCATAGCATTTCTGTCCTTGCCCTTGCCTCTGAGACACCACAGGGGGGAAAAAGCCTCACAGATGGTCTCACTTCTGTAAACAGTGGAAGCTACTTCTATGGGGATAGAGGGTGCTCAGTGCCTCACGAAGCCAAAGCCCTTTCACTTTGCCCAGGCCACAAGCAGATGCTCAGAGAAGGAGTGTTCCTGCTGTCATGGCTCACTTACTTACTTAAAGGGACTTAAATGACCTTCCTTGACTCTGGTGTTGGGTGGGCGGGTAAATTTGGACAACACTGTTGTCCCCTTTCCTATCAAGTACCTGTGGTATGCTCAAAGCACTAAGAGATCTGCTTTGCAAGGAAAATTCTGTGTAAGAAATGGGGATTGTCTGATTGCAGAAGCAGCTCAGCATCCATACCAAAATCCTGCTGAGCTGGATTTGCTGAAATTCTCACTCAGCCCTCGAAGAGACCTTTGCACAGAGATAAACACGAGATCTCTGTGCAGCACAGAGATGAGACAAGAAGATGGGAGAGCCATTTCTCACCTGCCATCCTGCCCTGAGGAGTGTGTACGCCTCCTGTGGAAAGAAAACAGAAGAGTTTGGAGGAGCAATTTAAGTCAGAAATCCTGCACTGTCCCCAAATCTACCTCCACATCCCATGAGGGAGATGTTCTACTTAACAGCTGACACTTCTTCCAGCAATAATTAATCCCATCAAAGCTGTGTCTGCTTGCTCCCAGGAGAGATTTAATTAAAACTGGTCATTAGCATTCCAGAGTGCAGGGCAGCCTGCCGGGATGTGCAGCAGGGAGAGGAACGCCAGTGGGAGCAGGGGAAGTGTCCTCACCTGTACCTGGGCTGCTCAGAGGTCTCCGAGGGGGATCGCTCGGGAACAGAGAGAGATGTTGACGATAGTGTTGTGGCTATGGAGGCCGTGGTAGCTTCTTCAAAGGAAGGAGGAGTGCAAGGGAGCAGGTCTGGCCTGCCTGCTGGCCCAGAGCAGGGGCAGAGGAGAGGCAGGAAGAAGAGATGATTAAGTCAAACACCAACACTTCACCTACACCAGTCCCGTGTGAGGCTGTTCCACCATGAACCTGCACACCCCCACTGGGACTGGGCACTCAAATCACAGACAGGCAGGAAATTTAGTTGGGTCCATGAACATGACAGCCTCTCCCAAGGCAGTCTCTCCCTCTGGAGAGAGCCAGTCAGTACCACTTCCAGCACAACAGGCAGGGTATAGAATGCCAATAAAGACTTCTCACTGGCGACCAAAACTGGATTAAAGGCTTGGATCACCAGGGATAAATATCCAAGTGAATTGATGAGATGAACTGAGTATTCAGTGCTTTGCACAGGGAGCAGTCCAACACCCATGCACTGGAGGAGCTTTTCCTCCAGCATTCAGCTGTAAATGGAGCCAGATGGAAGTGAAGGAAAGGCAAAACAGAAGCAGCCCATTCCTCTGTTTTTCAATGGGAAGATCCTGCCTGCTGTAACTGCCCAAACACTGTCACTGGAGTGCTGCAGTTCCCAGTCACCACCACCTCATCCCTCCCACATTTTATTAAAGGGTAGAAAATGGAACTTTCTGTTGGCTTTTGGGCTACGAGTTATGGTGTCCCTTGGCAGCAGCTATCTTGCAGCAGTGATGCAGGCGACAATTTTTACTGCAGAACCCCACAGTGCTGCAAAGAAGGGATTTGGTCTCCTTTGATGCAGAGGTGTTGCACCAAGTACCTGCTGGGGCTGCGACAAAACAATGTACTCTTACCTTCTTCCCTGTCCTGGTTAGGTTTAGCACCTGCAAAGCACAGCAAGACATGCAATGAAGAGCTATCCACGAGGAAAGATCTGCAGTTGGTGCACAGTGGGGAACTTGATGAGAACAAGGGAGGATCCTAAGGAACTGCTAGGAAAGAGAGGGTAACCACAGAGCCAATACCCTGAGCGGGGCTGTCACCTTCATCGTCGAGCGTGGGGTAGCTCCTGGCCGCCCGCAGGTCGTACTGGGTGTCATCCTTCTCAGAGGCCAGCTGGCTGGCTGAGAACGCCGCGGTGGGACCCGCCGTCTTCACGGCCAGCAAGGCACTGCGCCCTTTCTTTGAGGGGGACGACTTCAGAGCTGGGGGAGGGAGGGAGGGAGGGAGATGCAAGGTCAAAGTACCACCACCAGCTGCTATCACACCAAAGGCATTTTTCCCTTTACATGGAGAGGCTCTGTCCTCACACACATCTCTCCTGGACTGAACCCAGGTCAGGTACAAGGACTGGGTGGGAGCCTGAGCAGACCAAGGCAAGCTGTGACAATCTGAGGACTCTGCAGTTCTTAGTTTTGCTCTGTATCATAGAATATTTTGGGTTGGAAGGGACCTTGAGCACGGACATGGACACTAGAGCAGCTTGCTGCAAACGCTGTCCAGCCTGGCCTTGAACACTTCCAGGAATCCAGGGGCAGCCACAGCTGCTCTGGGCAACCTGTGCCAGGGCCTTACCCCCCTCTGACTTCCTAATGTCTAATCGAACCTTGCCGGATTAAAAGCATTGCCCCTTGCCTGTCTCTATCTGCCTGTATAAAAAGTCTTTCCCCCTCCTTTTTCTGAGACCCCTTTTAGCACTGGAAGGGGCTCTAATGTCTCCAGAGAGCCTTCTTCAGGCTCAAAACCCCCAGCTCTCTCAGCTGTGCCACAGCAGAAAACCACGCTCAGGCTCCAGCCCAGATTCCTTGTGAGGCCTGCAAGGAGCAGCAAGGCCAAGGTAAAGCCTCACAGCACAGCAGCCCCTGAACTTGGTACTTACAGGAGTTCTTTCGAAACACTGTGTTGGTCATGAATTTGAAGAATCTCTCTGCATAAAAGCTGGGTCTGTGTACTGACACCGTGTCCTACAACAGCAAGAAGCAATTGTTTAATTTTAAAATGATCCCTCAAGGCAGAATTTCTGTAACAACCAACAGAATCTTTTTTATTCCAACATTTAGCACTGACAGAGCCTTAAAATGGAAAGGCTTAACTGAAACACTCTAATTAATGCTATAAATAACCCTGAAGCATTGCCTCTGATTGCATTTGATTATATTCTTGCTGTGATTTTATAATGGATTTTGGTGATTTTATTCCTTTGTAGACTTCCTGGATTTTTTTTAAACACTGGCCTGATTGCATACATGAAATTTCTTCTGGCTTTGCTGGCTGCCATTCCAAGCATACCTGGATACCTTTGCATGTCACATAGACACCCAAATTTAGCCAAGGTATCCATAAGTTTAAAATGTTTTTGTTTAAAATAATAAAACTGAAGCTCTTTCTGCTTCTGATGTTTGACTGTGCTCCCATGACTTGGCATCTCCACATTTCCTTTGCCATTTTAAGGGAAGCCAGGAAATGCAAGGCTGAAAAACAGTTTCCCCATCCAAAGTTGATCTTCCAGAAACACACACCTGGCTGCTGCAGGAATTAAGCCAGCAGGGAAACATGGAAAGGGATTTACTGGCAGAGAGCTTGCTGAAGTGGAAATAGCCAGTCACCAAAGAGAACAGCACAGGGCTCCTGACAGCCCAAGAACACACACACCTGGGTATGTGCTCCTGGCATCACAGGAGGAGAGGGACAGACAGGAGCACGAGAGGAAAGCCATGCACACAACAGCTCAACATGTGAGGAGCTGGAGTGAGCAAGGAAACATGGCTGGGAATAAGTGGCACCACCCTGCTGTGCAGGAATGAGAGGCAAGAACTGCTCCTTTCATCAGCTGCAGCTGTGCCAGGTCAGGCTCTATAAATAGCCACCAGGTAATCCTGTGAGGCTTGGACAACTCCTGCCTCTGCACAGGCACTCACCCCATCATGGACAAGGGCCTTCCAGGTGTGTTCTAACTTCTTGATGAACCTAATTCCAAGGAAAAGTGGAGAGAAAAATAAAGATACAGATTCAGGTATGCACTCTCTACCAAGCCCCCTTTCATACCCTTTCTCCCTCAGGGGACATGTCTGAGCTGCCAATATCACCAGGACTGAACTTTCTCCGGCATCTCCCCAGCCAGATCAGGACTGCCTGGGAACACCACAGGGAAGGAGGAGCTGGGCTGGAAGACGTGCACCTTCCACCCCTGGAGATATACTTCCCATACTGAGGTGGAAAAATACCTATTTATGAGCAGCTCATCATCCTGGACAAAGAGCTGTGTGTCCCCAGCTGCTCTCAGGACACAATGGAAGCCCATGGCCAGCTTGGGCCAGCCATATCTACTCATCCACACAGTCTCCAGGAGAGGACATCCCCTCTGTTTTAATTTGCTACTGAAAGAGAGGTTATCAGCCAGAAAAGACACACTGCTGGGTTACCTACCTGTATGACTGCAGGATATCTATTATTCCTACGTGCAGCAGGAGACGCTCTCCTTTGCCGTTCACTGCTGGGATCCCTCCCATCCTGCAGGTAAAACAGAACTTCAGCAGATACAGCCTCAGCCAGAGCACCTGTAACACCCAAGCTCTGGAGAAGGGCAACAGCAACCATACTGGGGAGTTCTGGTGTTGTGTCAGACACGTTCTGAAACTATTGTGGTCACTTGTGCACAACCACAGGAGTCACTGGCTGACCTGGCCTGACCCCAGGATCACTTCCTGCACAGCCAAACACCACTATCATGACAGAACCTGCCTCATGTGGCACAGCTCTGCCTGGGCCAGAAAGCACCAGAGAGTTTTTTCCTGCCTACTTTATTCTGGGGATCTGGTTATTTATTGGAAGCGAGAGCTGTCTGCCATTAGGGCAGTAAACCCTTAAGGATGGGGATTTTCCAGTCCTGTCCACTCTAATGCCATTCTGCCAAAGGTGCAGCAACCATCGGTACCAGCACACAACCAAAGCACACGAGTACCAGACACTCCTTCAAGCAGCCACTGCAATTACTGATGCTGTCTGAAGGACTGGAAACACCATGGTATTATCTCAGCTCTCAGGACTGACCCTCCATCAAACCCACAGCAGCTGGCAACAGCAGCAAGCAGCAAACTCCACCATTCCTTGGCCCAAGAGCCAGACATAATCCCAGATCAAGCACAGCACAGGCTTGGGGCAACCCCCAGCCTCCAGCTCCAGCAATGACTCCAGCACTTGGCTACACTGCTGTCTGCTAACCCCACTGGGCAGGCCTCAGGGAACTGCCAGGGATTCCAAAGATGGGAGTAATGGAGAAAATTCAAAGTTCCTAGGGACAGGTTACTGTCTCTACATCTCTACTTCTGCTCCAGTATTTGGGTGCTGAGCTAGAACTGAGCTAGTGTCTCCTCCCCAGGGCATGGTAGATGTTTAGAGGCTGTTACACAAGCTGACAACCTACAGCCTGGCCTAAGAAGAGAGACTGCTGTGAGGCCAGAGCCTTTCAGAACTATTTCCCACCCTGGCTTCCTCCTTTTTCAGCACAATGGCAGCACTACCAAAACCCCAGGAGAGCTGCTACCTTCAACAGTTCCTGTGGGCCTCATTAGGGATTTCCCACTCCAGCCTCCACCTCTGCCCCTCCCAGGAGCACGAGCAAGCCCAGGTTTCACCTACGTGTCGTCGGTGTCTATGGACTCCCCCCGGGCAGCCCCTCCCTGGATGGACTCCATGGCTGTGGAGTACAGGGCCTTCTGCCCCACGGGACGCTTCTCATCCGACGTGCTGTGGGCTCCCTCCGACAGCTGCTCCCGCTCGTGCTGGTCTATGTTATGAACCCCAAGCAGGAGGCTGTAGTCCATGATTTTAAAACTTTCCAATACCTACAAGTTGTTATTGAGTTCAAGAACAAAGACAAAATATCAAGCCTGCAGCAGAAATACAGACCCCAAAGCATGGAATCAAAGCAATCAAAGCACAGCATCCTGTCCACATCCCCACTAACAACTCCTTTGACAGAGCCTGAAAGTTTCTGAACCAACCTCTGGGGCTGACTGCACAAAGCTTGGCCACCCCACAGTCACACCAAAGGCCTGAAGGCTTGCAAACAATACCACTGTATCTGCTGCAGAGTGATTGGGAAAATGCTCCAACAGAGCTGCCAAAGTGTGATGCACCAGGCAAAGGAGCACAGCCTCAGTCTTCAGAGGCTGCCATGAGATCCAACTCTTCTGCTTGGCTTTCAGGGAAAAGGGCAGGAGAAAAGACTGATCCTACTCTGGGGTCACCAGATTAGCAAGGTTCTCAACTGGGAATTTCTCTTCCTCATGCTTGAGAGCCACAGAGGTTCCTTACACTGTCCACGAGCTGCCCCCTCCTTACCAGACAGTCTCGCTGCAACGTCTTCACCAAAGCACTGAAGGTGTCTGCATCCAACATCAGGCCATCAGGCATGTCCTGGATGAAGTCCAGATCCTTGTACGTAGGGCTGGACTTTTCTTTTTCCTTCTTGGATGCCCGGCGTTTGTAGGTTGAACCTTTGAGGTCGAATTTCAGGTGCATTTTCACCACTCGAGGCAGGATGTTGTTCATCACAACCACACGGATGTTTTTGCCCCCAGACTGCACACAGTACAGTCCATAAAACTTGGGCAGCAGGGTCCGGGGGTTCTGGTTCAGATTCTGTAGCAAGGGTGGAAAAAAGAAGGGAGAAAAGTAATTTGAGCAGAAAGTTCCTGCTCTGTTCACCACAAAGCACTTCAACAGTTGGACTAGGGATTCTTTGCTGAGAGGTTTTCTGAACTTAACAGGAGCTCAGTGTACACATTTGACAAAGTCCTGCATTTCAGTGGCTTTAGGACATGAAAAAACAGGGACTGAGATGTTCAGCACTCTTTGGGCAAATAACCAAGTCCAGAAATCCCCTGCTTTCCCCAAGTACAGCAGCTAAGAAAAGGAAACCAAACTGGGAGAGAAATAAACACAGTAAGTGGGAACTTCAAGCTTAAAAATAACAGCTCTATCTTTCCCCATGTGTCAGAATCAAGAGCCATTCTCCAGCCCAGAATAAAGCAGGGACAGGGTTATTTTTTAAACAAAACAACATAACTGTTCTCCTCCTGTTGCAGAGTTGCTTTATAAAGCAGTCAACCAGAGAGCACGGATATCCTGTTCTGCTGTCATCTCCTTTTTTAGGCAGCAGAATAATTAGGAATGACATGACAGGCAGGATTTGCTTGTTCAGCTTTGGGCATGTTTGGGAAGGAAACAGAACTTCTCTTCACACTGTGGCAGGAAGGACAGACCTGACAGGTTCTGACAGACAGCCGAAACGTGACTGAATTAAAATTTCATTCCCCTAAGCTCACCCACCTAGGCACAGCAGTAAGTCCTCCTGGAGAGTGCCAAAAGTAATGGAGGCAGGTAAATGGAAACAGCTTTAAAGTAACTCTGGATGAGATCACCCTGATTCTTTTCCCTCACTCCTTTGATAGGGGTGGTTTCCCAGGAGCAACAGGGGGATCAGGGGTAGCACTGCAGAACCCACAGACAGTGGAAAGCTCAGAACTCTGCATCAGACAGATAAGTTCAGTTTAATTCAGTGACTGATGATGGCAGAATTACAGTGCAACTCCATTCCCACTCAAAACCCCACATCTGATTTACTACACACATTAGGCAACAGGCAGCGCTTTTGAAGAAATCTCATCCTATCCAGGAATGTGAGTGCCACCTGCAAAAGCAAGTAATTCACAGAATCTCAGGATGATTTGGGTTGGAATGGACTGTAAAAACCATTTGGTTTCACCCCCTGCCATAGGCAGAGACACCTTCCCCGATACCAGGTTGCTCCAAGCCCCGTCTAACCTGGCCTAGAACACTTCCAGAGATGAGGCAGCCACAGCTGCTCTGAGCAACCTGTGCCAGGGCCTGCCCACCTTCACAGGGGAGAATTTCTTTCTGGCCTGGCTGTCACTAACACACAGAACCTGCCTCTCTTGGGTAAATTTTCCTCAGTAAATATTGAGCGAGGAAAGGATTTTCACAGAATTGGTGCAGGATCACATAAACCCACTGCACCAGGAACACAGATGGGGCAGCAGCATTGTTTCTCATCACCCTCTCCTTGCCATGTCCACAACAAACAAATCCCTGGTCATTGTAACTGAATGGCAAGAGTCCTCATCCATAAAGCTGGAGCATCCAGCACAGTTGTGCAGGGAGACCAGCTCCTGGTTTTTACACCAAAACAGCAGGTTTGGGTCCAATTTACTTAACCCAATGCAAGTCTCTGGGTCTCAATATCCTGCCTTGCCAGACTGATGTGCAAAGCTGGCTGGTACCATGGAGGCCTCCAGCTTGGAACTGCAGCCAGTGGGAATCAGAACACTCCTCAGACTAACGGTCAAACAGCAGGAATGGGAGAGATTCAGGGACAGCAGTGCTTTCCCCACAAAACCAAGGTGGCTGCATTATTGCCTGGAGAAAAGGAGGCTCAGGGGGAACCTTTTGCTCTCCACAAGTTCCTGACAGGAAAAGGGTGTAGCCAGATGGGGGACGAGGCTCTGCTCTCAAGGAACAAGCGATGGGATGAGAGGAAATAGTCTCCAGTTGTACCAGGGAAGGTTTAGGCTGGATATTAGGGGAAATTTCTTCATGGAAGGGATTCTAAAGGATTAGAACAAGCTGTCCATAGCAGTGGTGGAGTCACCATTCCTGGAAGCATTCAAATAATATGTGGCTGTGGCACTTGAGGACAAGGTTTGGTGGTGACCGTCATGGTGCTGAGCTGAAGGTTGGACATATGATCCCATTGCTGGTCTTTTCCAATCTTAAGAATTTTATTATTCTATGATTGCAATAAGCAGCCATCCCCAAATGCAGGCTGGGGCAGATGCATGCTGACAAGGGAAGAGGAATAATCTAGTTCTGGGAAAAGGACACTCAGAAACACACATCTGGGAAGCCATTCTGAGGCCAGAACATGCCTCCAAACCATGGCACAATTATCTGCCTCATGTTTACAGACTTTGCAAATAATCAGTAGGATCTGTGCTTCTGGGACTGGCTTAATGACATGTTGTTAACATTGTCCCTAGCATGGGGGCAGGCCACAAGACACCCAGGTGGAGGACATGCCCTCTGTAATGCTCTGCCATGACACAAAAGCTGCCATGACAAAGCCGAGCCGGGTCTGAGGTCCTGGGTGATACACACCATGTAATATCCAGGAAGGAGCTTCTGCAGGAATTCAGCTTCCTTATGCATCACAGTTTTTATGATGAATTCATCGTCGCTGGTGACATAGAAGAGGGAGCCGCTGGCCCCGGGGTTGGACAGCTCAATCAGAGGCTCGTTGCATAACGAATACTGGCAAGAAAAAGAAAAGAAGGTGATGTTTTATCCCCCATTTCTTGCAGATTTGAGTTCTATGCCCTCAAGGGCGTTCTCCACCATGCTGTCTCCCTGGGAGAGTAAGGGGTAGCAAAACCCAAGTGAGAACTATTATAGGTTAGATTTGAGCAGCCAAACTGACGGACAATTTATAATTAGACACTAAGATTACAGTTCAGAGCATCCCAACTGCTAAGTATCAAATTAATCATCTGCTTTCAGGAACATCCAGCCTTCATAATGACATCTTATCTGTTCCCATTGTGCCTGCACGCACGTATCACACTGGGGCTCTTTGAGCACAGCCCGGCACACGCTGACGGACACGGAGGATTTCAGGGGATACCACAGCCTGCTCAGAGAACCACGTATCACTGTGCCAGAGGGAACACAACACACTGGCTGTTCTCAGCAGCCTTCCCTGGCCTTGTGCTCTCCTCTTCCCTGCAAAAGCCAGTGCCTGATTCACAAAATCCCAGAATGATTTGGGCCGGAAATTACTTTAAAGCTCATCTCATTCCATCTGCCATTACATGGGCAGGGACACCTTCCACTAGACTAGGCTGCTCCAAGCTCCATCCAACCTGGCTGTATTTTTATAGCCACACTTTACTCCATCAATCCTGCTGAAAACACATGACAAGTATTATCCCAGGTGTGCAATCAAAAGGGATGAGCCCTGCTCCAGCACAGCAGAGTTCTGCACTGGAACCTGAACTGGGAGATCATGTCTGGTCATCAGGATGCAAACAGCAGGTCCTCAAATAAGGACTTGCCCAGCAACAGAGGGAAAAAAAAAAGCAGAAAGCAAAGCAGGCAGATGTACTTTTTAGCTCAGTGCCCACCCAGGTACTGCAGAGGTCAGGTGGGTTCAGAGCAGGATCACAGAACTGCCCAGTGAGAGGTGAGATGGGGAGAGGGAGGTGGGACATGGAAGAGAGGTGATCAGAGCAATAAATTCTCATAATTATGTTATGAAAATGGCTTTCAGCTCTGCACAGATTAACAATCCCAGACTTGATCAAGTTAATCATCTCATGCATAATTAAAGGAAGTTGCTGCTGTGGCAGGCAAGAGACAATCAGGAGAAGCTGAAACAACAAATCAGAGCCATAACCTTTGCAACTGAGGCAAACTCCTTGCCTGTCCTCAGTTCTGAACACTCATCCATCAGGCAGCACTGCCTTGGCTGGCACAGGAGGAGATCACTGTTACCTTCCCACCAGGCACTGGCACAGTATTTGTTTCACTGGTAGGTGTTCAGCTGTGATCACCCTGATCTACAGGTGAAGTCACACAAAGAGGGCCATTCCAAAAGGGGAGGGTGTGCACTCATGGATCTATTTTGTTCCCCAGTTCACATAGAACAGGATGTCACATAAAGGCAAGGGCCCAAATTCAGCCACAGTGCACTCGAAGCCCCAACAGCTTGCACTCCAAGGTATTTAAAAACCAGCCTTTCCAGCTCTGAGGAGCTTTTGAAGCACAGGAACAAGCTGTGGTTTATTATGTCTTTTTAAGATGATTAAAATAACTACACTCACATAGCTCTCCAGTGAGTACACAAGAAAAAATTCCCATCTTTGTCCTTAGAGCCGCAGGGGACATTACAGGGTCGCACCCAGCAGAACACAACTCCTTTGGCTTGTAAACACAGTAAGTTATTGTTACCACAAGGACTGGAGAGGGAAACCCATTGCAGGGCTTACACAGCTCACACTGTGTGCAGGTCGTGGCCTCCCTCCAGTACAGGCTGGCAGCTGCCATTCAGTAAACTCATACTTGGAATTATGGAATGTTTTGGGATGGAAGGGATCTTACAGCCCATCTCATTCCACCCCCTGTCATGGGTAGGGACACCTTCCACTATACCAGGTCGCTCCAAGCCCTGTCCAACCTCTCCTGGAATGCTCCCAGGGATGGGGCAGCCACAGTTTCTCTGGGCAGCCTGTGCCAGGGCCTCACCACCCTCATGGTAAAGGTAAATAAAGGAAGAAAAGACAAAGAAATCTAAAAGTATATCCATACCAAATAATCATCTGGACGAATCCCGAAGAGCTCTCGGAAGTACCGGAAAGCCACTGGGGCATAGGTCTTGAACCTGAAGTCAGCATAGTGGTGAGCCGGGGTGAGGTTACTGCCTTCGCTGCACAGAACACACACATGGGCAGGGCCTGTTACCATTCACCAGACGTGGACAGTCACACCAAAGCTACTGTGTATTTCAGATGCACTAAGCCCTGAAAAATCTTTGGAACAACAACCACCACCTTTCTTCTGTGGTAGGAAAACAGGTTTCAAACTATCTGGCAAAATCTATTTCCAGAGATTAAAAGAACAACCACTTACCAAGCAGAATATATTTACACAGAGAACATAACTTTTATGAGCTTTGTTTATTCACAGTTAGAGAGCTCCCAGAAGGAGTTTCTTCATCTAAGATGTGGTATGATTTTGTGGAAGAAATTCTAGATGGACAGCTAGAAAGACAAGCACGTAGGAAGAGTAACAAACTGGAGTGCACAGTACTGCACCTTGCACTGTGCTTCCCTGCAAGCCAGTGCACTGCAGATTCCAACACTTCCCACTGTTCTGTTTGTGTATCACGGAACAGATTTAAAACATTCAGAGCATGCAATGCCAATCTAAAGACAGATGGAAGCTCTCTTGAAAAATCAGTGAGAGGAAAAGAAATAATTCATGCATTTATCCTTTTCCCCTTCTCCTTTACCTTGGGAAAAAAATGCTCTCCACCACGTAGAAGTCCTGCATCAGGACATCTCTCTCTGGCTTGGAGCTCAGATTGCCCACAGTATATCCAATCCCCAGCTGGATGGCCCCCTTCAGAGTGGATGAGGTGGTCTGGAAAAAGGAAAACAGCAGTCAGTGAGCAGATAATCACAGTAACAACCCCTGCATTACAACACAGTCATGTCTGTAACTTGTGGGGTCATCTCAGGCACCATACACTGCTAACCAAGTTTACCCAGCTGCTGAAGAGATAAATTAGGGCTTCAGATTTGCTTTATAGGACCACCAGGATTGTGGTGTCCAAGAGTGCTGCATAAAAATCTCAACCAGATTAATAACTACGGGGCCATAACTTCTCTCAGCCCGTCACCCACATTTGGGTGCCATCCCCCACTCCTCAACCCAAACCTTTTTATAGGTGGTTTCCCCAGAAGCATCCACGCTTCGATGGCCAATCTTCTTTCCTTGGCCTGGCTGTCCTGGCAGTGATGGGCCCTGCAAAGAGAGCACAAGGACAGTCAGGGCACAGGCTGAGCTGCCATCAAGCACATACAGAGCAGCACAGCTACATTCCCACACTGTACTGCACAGAGGGATCATGGTACTGCTAGAGAAAACCCTGCAGAGTGCCAACAGGTGAAACTGAAGCTCTTTGAATTATACTTCCACCCCTCAAGATGAGTTAGAATAGCAACACTCCACCTGACACCCCCACTGCTCGCTGGCAGAGCCCTCAGCAAAGATGCCGAGCTCGGAAAAGATCCAGCTGCCAAGATTCCCCATGTGCTTGACTGTGGTTTTCCATTGATTTAAAACAGTGATGTATCAAATCAAACAGGCACAGAGATTTATTCTTAAAATCCCACACCCTCAGGTGTCACACTGACACCCTCAGGTTTTGCTGGAGAGATCAGAGCCAGCTAATGGGGACAGCCCAGCCCCACTCACACTGAGATAATCCATTTAAGCAAGATCTCATCTGTTTACAATTCCAAGGCTGAGCCCACACAGGGTGAGCCACAGGAATGTCTCTTCCACGAGTTTTGAAGTTTACAGAAATGCTATAGACTGCCAGCACTTCAAGGTGACAACAAACCTGCTCCTGTCCCCTTCTCCTCTCCTACCTCTGAGTCTGCCTAGGCCTTTCTTTGCCAGCCCAGGAGGTAGCAGGTTGTGGCTGCTCCTTTAACAGCCTGGTGTAACCAGGGAAGTTCCCTGCAGCTCCTTTTGCAGCCCTGGGAACTCTTTACTCCACCGCCAGTCAACACTGCACCCCCACCCAAGCTCTCTGCCAGTCATCGCCTTGGATCCTGGAGCCCACCAGGCTACAAGTGCTGGTGTGAGACTAGCACCATTTTGGGGTTTGCTACATTGCAGAACAGCTTTGGATGTTCCTTTGGATGTCTGCAGCATGCAGAGAGATCCAAAGTCATTTTCCACGTGACACTGTTCTATCCCTGTCCCTCTTGAGTGCTACACAGATCTAGGTCCAAACCAATGTCCAGCAGACAATGGATAATTTTGCTCAGACTAAGAAGTTCTTTGTACTTTAGCTTTTGATCAAGAGCTTGCAGTTATTTCTGGTCAATCTGCTCATACTTCCCGTACTAAAGGGCAGTCTGAGTTCTCCTTCAAAAATCCCATTTCCTACCCTACTTTATTAGCAGGGCCAGCCTGACTTCTGAGCACTCCTCCTCCAGCAGCTGCAAACAGCAGCACAGCTCAGCCTCTCCTTCTACCAACTCACTGGATCTCATTCCATGCAAGCCCAAGCTGTGCTGTCCTGCCTTGGCTCACTATCATCCTCACAGCGTGATGAGCAGACACAGGCAGGGAGAAGGGACTGCCATCCTAGGAACTGCAGTGACAAAAGTCTCTTCCAGTCTCCTGCTCTGCATGTGGCTGCTTCCAGGGCAAGAAAAAGTGGCACTATTTGTGCGCTGAACAATGCAACCAACTTACACAGAAGCTGAGCATCCCACTACGCATATTCGGTACAAAAGAATCGAGTGCCCCATTCCAGGCAATTTTATGGGAAGATTCTGCTGTTCATGTATACAAATGCTCACTATCCCAGGTGAGGAATGGGAGGGGAGATGTTAAAAAAAAAAATCCAATAAAAATCATTTGAACATGATGCCCTAAACCATGAGTGTGGGTTTCGGGAAACAGCTTTCAGGCACAGAGCCTCCTACTAGATTCCCTGCTGCCAACTGTGAAGAGTTTTGCTCCAGAAGGTAACAGTGACTCAGAACCTGTGACCTGGAATATCTACAAGAGAAAATGAGTCTCTGGAGATGTTCCCCTGTTTTAGGGCTTCACAAATCAAAGTGTCCCTGACTTGTGCCCACCAATGGGTAAGACTCACCACAGAGGCTTGGAGATACCAAATACATACATTCTCCAGCTAGCATCTCCAGGTGCCAGTGTGGAACGGGTGCCCTCAGTCACCGATGCTGACTGAGGCATCATGGATCACACAGCCAAAACCAGGCACATGATGGGCACAGTCCCTCCACATCCCCTCTGTGGCTGCAGTGATGCCAATGAAGGGACCCTGGAGATCAGCCACTAATTTTATTTCTCCCAAATAACAAATATCTATTCTGTAGTAATCTCATAAGTATTTTGAATTGCAGTTTTGCTCAAAAAAGACAGGCAGAAAAATTTCCTGGAGCTCTGTGTTCTCATTTCTTAACACAAATTTGTCAAACCCAGTTTTACACATCTCACCTCAGTGATGGCTGTCTTCTTTGGGCCCAGACCTGCAGACAAAAGGGAACAGAATCAGGAAAAGTAGGGACATCAAATAAAAACCCCCAACCCAACCACCAAAACTCTGAGAAAACAGCTGTTTTCATGGCTTTGTGGTTTTCAAGCACAGCAGCCAGCCTTTAGAGCAGCTGGTTCTACTCGATTTTCAGCTTCAGTAGTGCAGGAATGTGATGGAACAGGAGTCACCCAAACAATTTCATATTCAGAAGTACAAAAATGCATTTTTTTCCCCCCAGCAACAGTATTTCCTAGAGGCTTCAGCAGAGGGGTCTTGCAAATCTCTGCAGCCCCATTAAGTAATGGGTCCACACTACCCAGAAGAGTCGGCTCCACACAGAAGCCCAGAGAGACACTCCTGAAGCTGTTTTCCAGCCACTCAGAAGGCACTTGACAAACTATATTGATAATTGAATATATTTATAGAATCCTATGTCCAAATATATCACGCAAATGAATGCATCATTTATCTTTATCACTGCCTCAGGAGAAGCCACTGCTGCTCCATTACAGCCAATGGTGGAAATCAGGGTTTTGCCTCAAGCTTTTAGGTATATAAACAGAGCTAGAAACACAGGCCCTAACCCTCTGACATGAGGCCATCTCCCATTTCCTAGCCTGAATTTGTTTTTCTGAATTTTTCTGAGCTCAAGTTTGCAAGAAGCTCCTAATTTCAGACAGCACAAGCTCCTGTGTAGAACATGGGACCATGAGATCCAGCCCAGCTGGCTCCTGAGAGCTACCATGGAGGATCAAGAGCTGCTGAAGAGGAGCTCTCCACACCACCCCAGCACCTCTGTGGAGCACAGGCCAGTTCTCATGGGGAAGTCTGCCCAGAACACAAACTCAAGGGACAGGTTTAATGCCTTACTTCCAGGTATGAAGTAAGGTATGTGAAGTTATAGGAAGGCATCTGTCCCTTCCTGTTCCTGTCCTACAGCATTCCTACAGGCCCAGATCCTTATCAACCCACAATCCTTCAGAAAGGGCTTGATTTTGCAAGAGACAATTGAGTGCAGCTTTGAGTTCATCTACACTCAAATTAGGGGGTGGTCTTCTCTCGAGAGAAGTGGATGTCCTCCATCCCTCCTGGCTGGAGAGCAGGAAAAGCCCCAGACCACACAACCCAGCTTCTGCTGCTTCAGCATCTCCCCCATGTGGCAAAGGAAGAACTTCGATGGTCTACCTGTGGTACCTGTTCAACCCCCTCAAAGAGAAGCAGTAATGCTGCTCCAAGGCTTGTTTCAGAAGAGGCCTGAGCAAGAACCTGGGCATCAGTACCTGAAGGGGCTCCAAGAGAGCTGGAAAGGGAATTTGGACAAGGGCCTGGAGGGACTGGACAAGGGGGAATGGCTTCCCGCTGCCAAAAGGTAGGGTTGGATGGGATATTGCAAAGAAATTCTCCCCTGGGAGGATGGTGAGGCCCTGGCACAGGGTGCCCAGAGCAGCTGTGGCTGTCCCTGGATCCCTGGAAGTGTCCAAGGCCAGGCTGGACAGGGCTTCAAGCAACCTGGTCTAGTGGAAGGTGTCCCTGCCCATGGCAGGGGGTGAAAGGAGATGAGCTTTAAGGTTCCTTCCAACCCAAAACATTCCAAGATTCCATGATAATGGAATGACAACACCAGGGAAGTGTGTGACTCAGTTACATTTTGGAAAACATTTCAGACTCTGGAAAAAAAATAAACAACAAACCCAACAATAACCCCTTGGTGATCACAGGGGAGATGAAGCTGCTCTGACTCGGAAGTGCTGCAGGTGTCTTACCATCCTGATCTCCACAAACTGGGCAGTCCCTCGTGTGAAACAGGTCTTGTCACGTGGCATTTGCAGCTGTGTGCAGGGCACCCCCAGGCCTACAGGCTGGCCTGCAGGGCACAGCCAGGGCGGCACGGGAAGAGTCACTTCTTGTTCTCTTTAGAACAGTGCCCAACTTCTGCCTCAGGAACAGTCACTGAAATGCCACTCCCTGTGTCACACAGTCCATTGCAAACAGGCAGAGGGAAGTGAGCAGAGGGGGAACCCGAGGGGTGCAGACTCTCTGGGTCCCCTCAGGTGAGGGAGTGTTGCTGACATGGGCAGGTGACACACACCACAAGTGATGCCAAAGCTGTCACTCCTCCAGCTCTTGGACTGCAGCAGCACACGGCTCAGGACCACTGCGAGCTCAAACTGTGCTGAAAAATTGTTATTTGGCCTAAGCCAACACAATTTTGTGATCTTTGAACAGAAAACCCTGCAGCAGCCCGGAGAGCAGGAAATAAGGCTCAGAGTGAGCATTTGATTAATGACTTTCCAGGGCACAAGCTGAAGCAGCCCTTCCAGACCATGGGGGAATCCAAAGGAGCTAATGCTGCTCCAGACTGAGCACTGGAAATGGCTGGGAACACAGCACAGCTGAGAGCCCTGGGCCAGGGGAATATGCTCTCCCTGCACGGCTGCCACTGCTCTCCTGCTGCACTAATCTCATTTCTGCACTTTGTCACAATTCCAGAAGAGGAGATTATCTTTAATTTTGTGATAATTACCACAAGCCACTTTCATTCCCAGCTTTTAAGTGTCTGCTGCTGTACACGTACCAAATGTGGAATCAACACCAACCGTCCACACAAAGGAAAGGTATTGGAGGGAAGGAACCACAGATCTCTGGGAGAAATGACGCCTGATGTGGGCAAGAGCAACCCCAGCAAAACTTCCCTCTGCCCCCACCACAAATAAAAAGTAATCAGCTTTATAAAATCAACTTGTCTAGCCAGAAAATGTAAAAATCTTCTACTCGCTCCTCTGTGCATGGCAAAGCCGGCTGTGCTCGGCTCAAACAAGCTGACAGATGGTCTGGCAAAATCTGATTTAACTCCAGCTCCAGGGGTTATTGAGCCACGAGGCAGTGCTGGGGTTTGCAGGAGTGGGAGCACTGCTGTGGGAAGTTTTGACACTTAACAAGCTAATTGAAATGAGTCTTATCCGATTTGGTGTGGCTTATGAGGCCGTGCTCAGAAATGGGATGAGCGGCTCTGGAGGGGAAACCCTGAGGTGAAACCCCAACTTTCTGCCCTGCTGTCAGTCTGTGCCTGGGCTCTTGCCAGGCACTTCATGCATGCTTGACCTGCTGCCTTCAGTTCTGTTCTCATCTGTGCATGGCTTTGAGTGATCCTGTCCCAGAGCTTGAGCTTCTATGGAGCCCCTGAAATAAACACTCCAGTTGTGGCATTCAGCAGTTCCCATCTCAGACTTGTGTCTTTTCCACATTCACAGCCACATTGGCCATATCCACTACTAAGCTGATGTCCCACCAGGACAGGCAGGAATTTCCTCCTGGAAAGCCTCTGCACAGGAAAGGGCCCAAGTTTCAGCTCTACCAGCCAGAGGAGCAAAACCCCCACAAAATCATGGTGATGAGGCCCGGCACAGGTTGCCCAGAGCAGCTGTGCCTGCCCCTGAATCCCTGAAAATGTTCCAGACCAGCCTGGATGAGGCTTGGAGCAACCTGGTGTAGTGGAAGGTGTCCCTTCCACTCCCTCCAAACCAGCTGAGGCAGGTTGACTTGCCAAAACCCTTCCTCATCAAAACAGGCATTAGAGGCTTCTGTCCACTGGAAAGGAATTTCTTAAAAGGTTTACAAAAATCTAGCAGTAGCCTTATTTAGATCACAAAATCCTAGAATATCCAGAGTAGGAAGGCCACAAGGACCACTGTGTCCAAATCCTGTCCCTACACAGAGCCCCAGCACTCCCACCCTGAGCATCCCTGGCAGCGCTGTCCAAACGCTCCTGTGGCTCTGGCAGCCTCGGGGCCGGGACCATTCCCTGAGAGCCTGAGCCAGAGCAGCCCACGTGATGTAATAATGAAACTTTCTTTATGAGACAGGTCTATACACACAGACATATATTTATAAATTGTAAGTATTTGATGCTTTATGATGCCCTAAAGAAGTCAAAATGAATCTGAATAACCAGTGGACTCCTTTCTCTGATCAGAATTGCTGCTGCATCTTTACTAAAAGCTTCACTTTATTTAAGGGTTTATAAGGATATACAATGTGACTGGAACTAAAAATATGCGAAAATATAAATGCCACGTAAGCTCCTTGGCTGGAGGCTGCAACAGCATGACTCCCCCAGAAATACAGCACACCAGAGACCTGCAGTTTGCCACTTGCACCCAGCCTGGTCTGGTGGAAGGTGTTGCAAAGGAGTACGTCTATCTCAATTTTCACTTTCTCCATTGAGAACAAGACAATGTGGCACAACTGAGCAGCCCATTTGGACAATAAGGGGATGTGTAGACTGTAACCAGGACACAGTTCTCTGTTTCATCAGACCCATAACATAGACTTGCTCTGTCAATGCCTTACAGGCAAAGGTAGAAACAAGAATGCCAAGACAGGAGCTGTGGAAGTTAAAGCCCCTACACATTGCTACACTATTGCTATCAAAACACAGACAGAAAGGACGGAAATTAAACACATCCATCAAAAGAGACAGCTGTTACTGCCTGTAAGGGACTGCTGGTAAAAACAAATTAAAATTAAGGAGGAGTGGGAGAAGGCGATTCAGAAAATCATAGAATGGTTGGGGTTGGAAGGGACCTTAAAGGTCATCTCGTTTAACCCCGTCATGGGCAGGGACACCTTCCACTAGACCAAGGTGCTCTCAGCCCCCTCCTTGGACCCTTCCAGAGATGGGGCAGCCAGAGCTGCTCTGGGCACCCTGTGCCAGGGCTTCAGCACCCTCACACGGGAAAATTTATTTCCAATATCCCATCTAACCCTGCCCTCTGACAGGGCATTCCCCTTTTCCTGTCTCTCCAGGCCCTTATCCAGAGTTCCTCTCCAGCTCTCTTGTAAGCCAGAAATCACTCCTGAGCTGGGCAGCAGCCCCTGAGCCAGAGCAGCAGCCAGCTGGGCTGCCCAAGGAGCCAGCAGAAGCATCAGGCTGTGTCTCATGGCACAGGCAAAGAAGCAATCCCAGAATTTCTTCTCGCACTCCACACGTGTGGCTCCAGTTCCCAGCACACAGAGCAGCAGCAGCACAGGGCAATCCTGGGAGGGGAGGGGACACCACAGGGAGGAGGAGCTGGCTTAGCCACCCTCCAGAGAAGGCAGCTGAGTACAACCTGCCCTCCCCAGGCACCTACTTCTGACCACTAAGCATATTCCCATAATTGAACACCATTTTATTTAGATGCAGATCATCACATAAAACACAAAATTAAATTAAAATTTTGGGGTTCTCCCCCTAAATGTGCCATCTCTTGGCAGAAAGAGCTGTAGCTGTTTCTGTACCCTGGGTATGGATCACTGCTCCTGCCATCTGAGAGCTAGGAGAAATAATACAAAAATAAAGCAACCTGAGATAAATTCTGCTTGTTATGTGGAATCTACATAAAGCGTTGCCATCTAAATGTATCTATTTTACCCTGGAGCACTGCCAGGCTGACTGACCTTTGGGATCATACACAAAATACTGGTGCTGGCCAATCCCAGCTGAGCCTCTCTACTGGCCTGGTTCACCCCATTATTCATCCCAGTGCTCAGGCAAGGCTGGCCCCATCCCTGTCAGCAAGCATAGAGGGAGTAGAGAGACCTGGCTCTGATGCACCTGCAGCACAGGTACCTCAACATTCTTCAGGACACTTTAGCCAGCATCCCAAGTCCAGCAGGTATTTGCAGCAGAAATGCTGGCAGCACAGGGCAGTATCCAAACTGGGCTACCAGGAACAACCAGAGATAAATAATCCTGTTTAATTCCACCTTAGCCACCCTGACTTCCTCTCTGTCCCCTGCTCCTTCTTGTCACCCACATGGGCTCTGTGCCTTGTTTGAAGCACACAGGAGTCACCTTCACATAAAATGACATTTGCACACCAGGATCTGCCGCCCCAGCTCTATGTGCTGCACTCTTCCCATGGCCTTTGTCTTGTTTATCTCAGCAGAAATGCTGGGGATGGGAACAGCAAGGCTTGTACAAATAAATGGCTTGTACAAACCAAGGGAAGGAGTTTAATGTCCAGGCTGGGCCTCGGGGCACTGCTGTGGTACCTGCTGAGAGCAGTGACACAGCTGACCCCTCCTTTCCACCTCAGGCTCTTCCATTAAGTGGAGACAGACAGGCATAGGGAGCCCCAGGTTTCTGACCCCAAAACTCCAGAAGCTGCTCCCCTGCTAGCTCAGCAGCTAGCTGATCAGCACTGAACCTGTATTTTACAGCCCAGCTCAGCTCAGCTGATCAAAGCAAGATTCCAGTTTATGGAGCATCAGCACTGCCAGGGACTGCCACAAAAGGATGTTCTGCAGTAAAGGCATCTACCAGCCTGGTTTATTTTTGGGTTTTCTTTCTGCCTCAAAAATAAATCCGTTTATCCCAGCTCAAGAGGCAGGGCAGAAGCTGAAGATGCAAGCAGGGAGTTAACACGTCCCTTCCTCACTGTCAGCTGCAGGTGCCACCACATCCGGGGTGCAGCATCCCGGGTGCAGCCCTCCTCGGGGAGCTGAGCCAGGACATCACCACGCTGGAACATTTCCTTAACAACTCCCCGGAAAACACTTACAGCGCCAAGGCCCAATTACAGTGAGGAATGAGCAGGACAAGACCAGGGAAATGAAATTCAAAAAGAACTGATTTGTTTTCTTGTTTTGGATCAGCTGCATGTAGAAAAAGGACAATTTTGGAGAGCTGAGCCCAAAGCGTGTGACACAGTGACAAAAAGCAAAACAAAAATCTCATCAAGAGCAGCACACAATAGCTGCCACCCAGCAGCGGAACAGGCTGCAGCCGCTCGGCGCGGTAATTATGCAATCCAGTGGGATGTTCAGGCAAACATCTGCTCCATGGGAAAGGTGCAGCCTTATCTGAACGCCGTGTTCCTGCTCCCTTTCCACGCGCCGGTCACAGGAGGATTGAGGAGTGGAAGAACACACGCTCCCCAGCACGTCCCTCGCGGGCAGCGGGGGCAGGAAGGCGAGAGGCTCCCAAGGTCAGGCACCCGGCAGCAGCATTGGAAACACCGGCCCCTTCGAGCTTCTGGCTTCTCTGTTTATTACAACCTCAAAATTACAAGTCCAATCTGCCTACCAGCACTCACAACAAAGCTTGATCAGGATTAGAGACAGCAAACATGGAACAGGAAGTGTCACCTCTGCAGGGCTGAGCCAGTTCTGTGCCTGGGATGGCACTCAGGCACAGAGGTGCTGCACTAAAACCACAACACCAATTTAATGCAGGGCCATAAAAGGCTGAAAGACTTTGAAGCCACATTCCTCACAATGATCCAGAACAACATTCAGCTGCCCTTACCTTTGTTCTAGGGTAGGATAAGTTTAAAATCCCCTACTAGCAGGTTCCAGCCCACCAACTCTGCTCACCTGAGCATCTCCTGCCTGCCCAGAGCTGTGATTTGGCAGCAAGAGGACAGAGAAACCCCTGCTGCCTTTCTAGTTGTGTTCCAAAACCATCGGGGACCTGAATGGAGAACATGACCCCAGGCAGCCCGTGGGACTGCATTCTGTGTGTTCAGATGGAGTTTCCAGCTGCCACAAGGTCCCTGAGAGCTACTTCTCAAACCCAGGTCAGAGAAGCACAAGGAATTCACTTCCCTCCTTCATCTTCCAAGCATCCCCATCCCCCTGCCTACAGACTCCTGCTGAGAAGCAGGACCCAGGACCTTTAACATGTCTCACCTATGGAAGGAGGCTCACCTCCATCCTCCAATATGCTGCTCTCCCAGTGTCACTAATAACGAGGGAGAAGCTTGACCTGACTAATGCGAGGTTACACCCTGCCTACACAGCCAGAACAGTTGTTCTGTCCCAAATACCCAGAGTTTCCATTGTGGCACAGCTCAGAGCTTTGGCTGCTTGGGGCTTAGTGTCAGCTCACAGCACCTCCCAGCCAGGTAGGGATTAATGTTGCTGGAGCCTCTTCACCAGCCAAGCTCCTTCTGGAACTCGCTGGCTCTGTGAGGATACCTGCAAGGCAGGTGCCAGGCAAAGGAGAGGGAACTGCTAGCTGGAAAAAGGATATATTCACCGTGGTCAATCCCAAAATTTCTTATGCTGATAAACAGCACAATATATTGTTATTGAGAGGAAAACCCCCCTTCAACTAGAGCAAGAGGATGCCTTTGCACATCAGCTTGGCTCCCTTTCCAGTATTCCTTCTCTGGGTATCCTGCAAAGGATCTCAACCTGTCTGGGAGGAACACTGGCTACGTAAAGGAATCATTTCAGGTGCTTGCAGGAGCAGCAGCCCAGCAGATACCAAGAGGGTTTTTAATTATAGGCTGCATGAGACAATAACAAACTATTCCCCCCCAACTCTCTCAGCTCTCTCCCTCCAGGAGGGATCAGCCAGATAATTCGTAACTTCCACTATTTAAAAGTGTTTACCTCAAACAAGAGTGGCTCACTTGCTCACTCACCAGCAGAAATTATTCTAATTTAATTTAGTCTGAGAATATAAGAATGCAACCCACGACAGATATCCACCATTTTCTGACATTCTAAAGAAATGATGAAGTCCAGTTGCTACAGTCAAAGAAGGTAAGGAAATCTACGTGAAGTTTCCCAATCACCATCTACCAGAACACCAGGACACAGAAATGTCACCACAGTCAGCACAGCTTTAAACCTGTGGGATCCTGGCATCCCAACCAACAGCAGCCTCCAAAGGGAAAAGAGCTGTTCTGTCTGCAGGCCACCCTTTGCAAGATATCTCAAAGATACACCTGGATTTTTACCTCGTGGGGCATTTCCTGATTTACTCTGTTGCCAAAGCTGCTTGGCTAAATCCTGTAAGATTTAATTCCACTCTGGCTAATGTCACCTGACAGAGATTTTCTAAGGGTGCTCAAGCACTGGAGACTTGAAAGGGGATTTCAGAGCAAGGTTACGTACAACATGCGTCACTGGAGATAAAGTCCTTGTACCCAGCCTGATGGGAGCAGCCAACAAACTCCTTCACCAAACACTCCCAGGTTGCCACAACACTGCAAAGCAGAGCTTTGCATCCCAACGCTGAGTACAAGGCCTGGGTGGGAAAGGAGGCAGGGACATCTCTAACTTCTACCTGTCTCAAAAACAGACATCCAGGCAAAAGCATTAGGTTGAATTTCCAGTTTTTTAGAGTGTGAGTTTGTGATACAGCTCTCAAAGAGCACATCCTCTGCACAACTCAGACATGGTTTTCAAGTTGACCAGGTACCAATGAAAATATACAGTTAAGAAAACATGCTCAGAAAAGCAGAGCAGTGACATGTCCTTGTTTGAGAAACCAAAGGTTTGACTTGATAATCTTGCAGGTTTTTTCCAGTCTTAATGGTTCCACAATTCTATGACCTACTTCTAAATAAACCTGAGTTTTTGCTGATGTAAAAAGGAGAAACCCAAGCTCTCCAGGCTGCAGATATGGCTCATCTCAGCTGGTTTCTCGGCCTCATTCAAAACTCACTCTTCCAACTCTACTGCCTCCCATCAGCATGTCCTGTGGCTGCCTGGCACCACCTCACCACCCTTGCTGCCTGTGCCTCTCCTTCACTACCCATCCAGACCCCACTGATGCCTGGAAAGGCTGACATGGAACAGAGACTAGACAGAGCAAAAGGAATAAAATAGGTATTTTTTGAATGGCCTTATAAGGTTACACCTTGAGCAGTGCAAGAGCCTGGCCGGGGCTACACCCAGGTTGAATCCAAGATGGATCACGGTCACGAGTTTTACACTTTTTGAAGTTTTGTTTCATCTACATATTGGGGTTGATTGTCCAATTACAGCTCCAGGTAATGAAGTCTCAACCCCTGGCCTGTCCCCTTCCCTTCGCCATTGTCAATGCTTTTTGGGTAAGGGTTGTCCTTGATTCTCTGCTGGGCAGGGATTGTTCTGTCTAACTACCCTGAAGAGAACTTACTAACACCTAACAGGAAGTTTCAGAGTTACACACCAGGCAGTAGAGAATCTAAAAAATATAAAAGCTAAAACCCAAGGCATCACCACAGCACAACAAATTGAGAGCTGACTCGCACTGTAGGAACAAACTGTTTTAATTAATCCATCCCAGCAATTACAAATTCTTTCCTCCATGTAGATCCAAATGGATCCTGTGACCAGCAGGTTGAAGAAGGGTATTCTGCCCCTCTACCCCACTTGGGTAAGATCCCAAGTGCAGAGCTCCCTCCAGGTCTGGGATCCAACATCAACAGGATATGGAGCTGCTGGAGCAAGTCCAGAGGAGGCCACAGAGGCCCTGTGCTCTGAAGCTGAGGGTGTTAACCTGGACAAGGCTCCAAGGAGACTTCCATGTCCCTTCCAGTGCCTGAGGGACTCCAAGAGAGCCACAGAAGAACTTTGGAAAGGGCTTAGAAGGACGGGACAAGGGGGAATGGCTTCCCATTGCCAAAAGGCAAGGTTAGATGGGATATTGCAAAGAAATTCTCCCCTGTGAGGATGGTGAGGTCCTGGCACAGGGTGCCCAGAGCAGCTGTGGCTGTCCCTGGATCCCTGGAAGTGTCCAAGGCCAGGCTGGACAGGGCTTGAAGCAACCTGGTCTAGTGGAAGGTGTCCCTACCCATGGCAGGGATGAGCCATGGAACAAGATGAGCTTTAAAGTCCTTTCCAACTCAAACTGTTTTGTGATTCCAGGATCCCTTCCCTCCCTGGAAGTGCCAACACCTTCTCTCTTCCCCAGACTGAGGGGGCTGGTACCCATGAGGGTTCCTGAGCCTCCACTCTTTGCCCCAACTGGGGATCTGTGAGCAAACATCCCCCAGAGCCACAGCAGCTCTGGACAGACAGGTGCCCGTGCTGTCAGACTCAGGAATGATCTTCAGGGCAAAAGCTACTGACACAAAGTGTGGCAAGCTGGAGGTTAAGAATAAATTTATATTATTGCTCATTACCATGTTCTTTTCTCACCGGCCTAGCTAAGACCTTCTGCTCGCAGTGACTCAAGTGTTTTGGTCGGGTGCTCCTGCTCTGCTCTCACAAAAGCACCTGAACAGATGGAAGAAAACAAGCCACAGTAGAATAAGCTCTAAAGATGGAGTGTGCTGCCAAAAATCCCAACTCAAAGTTTCAGCTAGAAGTCTCTCCCTGGGATCCTGGCTGTAGTATGGCAGCTAGTGACTCAGCTAGCAGCTGAAAAGAAGGTACCTAAAAACAATGACATTTCAAAAAATACTTCTAGAGCTCTAGCTAGGAAATTCAAACAGGTGAGACACACAAAGAGGGCATGAAGAGATAACCTGCTGCCCATGCTGGGCTATAGGGATGTCTCAATTGTTACACCAGCGATCAGGGACAGCCTCCTACAGCGCAGGCAGCGACGAGCTGACCTGCACTGCACAGACCTGCAGCCCGCTCAAAGCTGGGGAAGAAAAGCAGCTTCTCCAGCCTGGCCTCTTAAGCCTTGCACTTAAGAGGCTGAGCCAGGAATTTACTACTTCTATTTAACCAACTGAAGCAATGCCCATTTATTTATTCATCTGGGAACCAGATCTCCACACTCTGCACAGGTATGTGCCCAAACAAAGAGCAAAATCCAAAAGAGCACTCAGGCTTCCAAGGTGGTGCTCAGGCAGAACTGAGGCAGTTGCTGAGTTTGTTCTAAATTCCCGCAGGCCCCCAGGTGCTGAGGGCCCTGCAGATTGTGTGCACTGTTTTCCCGGAGGCTGAGCACACATTTGGACTCAGTGTAGCCACAAACCCTTCTGGGAGCAGCACCAATTTGGGCTGAGCTTGCACGGGCCATGAGATGTGCCTTACCCTTGGTATTCCTGCACTTGCAGAAGAGAGAAGTAGTCAAGGTCTCTCTGAAGTGATGTTGTGGTTTCTAGGATGTGTCTGACAGAAGACTCTTCATAAGTGAAAGACAACAAATTACCGTGGAGTTGAACCCCAGCCAGCTGGGTCAGCTCTCTTCCCAGCTTTCCAGAGCCTCCAGAACTTGGGCTGTGGGTTTCGGAGCAGGTGTTCTCCAGTGAGGGGGTGGAGGAAAAGCATACCTTAAACAGAAAGACCTACAACTAAAGAATATTTGGGCTCCAAACACAAGTCACCACCTCAGGAAGAGCCCAGGCTGGCTGCCTACACGGCTCATAAATATGCACTGAAATCACTTTGTAAGCTCCAGATGCAGTTGGGAACAACTTCTGGTCTCTGAGGTTCTCAAACAGAGCCCTGAACCATGAACAATTTGTGTTCTTCTCAGGGCTTTACTCAGCATCTGCCCAACACAAGGCAAAACTTGGGATGCCATATGAATCACAGAATCATTAAGGATGGAAAAGATCTCCAAGATCATCAAGCCCAACCTCTGACTGAAGCTCATCACACCCACTAAACCATACACCAAAGTGCCACTTATACTTGTTTTTTGAACACTTCCAGGGGTATCATCACCACCACTGTCCTGGGTAGCTTGTTTCAAGGCATGACCACTTTCTCAGTGAGGAAATTTTCCCAGTGTCCAACTTGAACCTCCCCTAGGTCACCTTGAGGCCATTTCCTCTCCTCCTGTTCCTGTTCCCTGGGAGCAGAGCCCAACTTCTCCCCCGGCTGCCCCCTCCTGTCAGGGAGCTGTGCCGAGCCAGAAGATCTCTCAGAGCCTCCTTTTCTCCAGGTTGAGCCCCCTCCAGCTCCATCAGTTGCTCCTGGTCCTCCAGACCCTTCCCCAGCTCCGTTCCCTTCTCTGGACATGCTCCAGATCCTCAATGTCCTTCTTGTCACGAGGGGCCCAAAACCGACTCCAGGATTCAAGGTGGGGCCCCAGCTGTGCCCAGCCCAGGGGGATGGTCACAACTCAAGCCAGTAGCATGGAGTGAACTTCAGCTTAGCATTTCTGAACTACACAGAAGACCATCATGAGTTATTCAACGCTGTCTGCTAAGACTTCAGTAAAACAAGAAATTAATTTGTTCCCCATAACAAGAACATTGCATGTTTGGATCAGCCAAACACACACTACTACTGACCTGCAAAAGAGAAGGGGAAGAGCACAATCTACTCCTCTGTTTGGAGAGAAACAGAAGCCACAGCCAGGCACACTGACATCAAATATTCCCTCAGTAAAGCATCTCCAGGAGGACAACCCAGCTGTGTGCTTAGGCTTCTCCCTCAACCATCAGCCTTCTGCTTTATGGTGGTGGTTGTGGGAAGGCAGGAAGAGACAGAGGTGTGTGGTGACATTGTCCAACATTTACACAACAGTTCCTAGTGGAGAATAAAGGATACTGCAGGCTGGCATGCCAGCCTCATGGCCTAAGGTCTACATTTCCTGGCTCCCAATCCAGTAGCCTCCCTCCAAACCGATGGCTTCAGTCTACAGCTCTGTCCCCACCAAGCCGTGGGGCTACCCAGCCACACAGAGGAAGCCAAGCAGGTTTGAGCGGGGGAGTTCTTTTCACAAAGCAAAGCAGAAGGGCAGTTGGAAGGCTCAGAGCAGCCAGGAGCTGAAGGCTGTCCGTGGGAAGAGGAGAAGGCAGGTGTGATGAAGCAGAACCATCCTGCAGGTACCGCAGCCCCTTTTAAGGATGGGTCTGACCAAGCTCTGCAGTTTTGGATGGGGCTTCTTGCCTTCCTCTTCACCAAAATGGGTGCACTGGTTTTGCCAGCACCTAAAGGTGAGTCATAAGGCAAAGGAAGTTTGGAGACTGTTTTTTTGTCAAGTCAAAAGCAGGAGCTCTAATACAAAACATCAAGTGCCAGGCAGCACTTCTGCCTGCAACACACTCCCCTTTTTCCTTTAGATGAGCAGCTGCCATTCAGACACATCTTATTCCTCCCTCCCACAGGTCTTGAATTAAGTAATTTTTCACCCCACCTCACCCTTACAGACTAAGTTTTTACCCCACTTCACAGCAAAACTTGCATTTAAATTTCACTTCTTCAGCTGCTGTAAAAACCCACCTTGTTTCTCTAAGTCACAGTTTGCTCTTCATGCTGGGCACTTCCAGCCTCCTTGCACTCCCAGTTTTCAGTTTAGAAGAGACTAAAAATAAATCCGATATTTGTGTTTTAAAACCTGGGTGTTCAGGGAGCCACAGTATCTTTCTGAGATTGTTATAAACCTTAAATCTCATCCCATAAGTGGAAGGTTATGCATTGCCATCCCATCCACACAAAACCAGAGCCTGCACATATGAAATCAAGTTCCTCCAAAATTGCCACGTTTCTCATTTTCTTTAATAAGCATTTTCTGGCATTTTCAGTCCAGAAGCTACTTGCTCAAAAGAGTGTCCCAGATAGTTAATCCACCAGTGACTCCTGCCCAATACTGAAATGAAAACAAACATCAAACCCTCTGAGACTACAGAGGAGAAAGACTGTCAGCAGTTTTCTACCATCAAAATTAATTTAAGCCTGGAGAGATGCTGGGTTGAGAAGAAGGTTGCTGGAATAAAAAAAAATCCATATGCATATCAATCAGTATGAGGCTGCAGCCTCACCTCCAGTGCTGGG
>VWZN01003327.1:40103-66471 GCA_013396955.1 Regulus satrapa
TTTTAAAAAAAACGTTTTTTGAAAAAATATTTTTTTTTTTTTTTTTTTTTTTTTTTTTTTTTAATCAAACTTCCTTCTTGAAATACATGATAAGCATGCAGAACTCAAAAAATTTCATGTGTTGCATTAGATTTCTGTGAGTTTTCATTATAAATCCGAACTTAGAAAAGCTTAAAATTATAGTAAACAAATCTTAGGTGAATTATGGTAATCTTCAAATTTTTAATATAGCAAAAAGCTATGTCTTAAATACTTTTCTTGCAAAGTTCAAGAAATTAGGTCTTAAAGTAATTTTAGTGATAAATCAGCCTTGAAATATTACCTTCTACACATATTACATTGTTTATCATTAAAGGGTGGTTTGTTTGGTTTTTTTTTTTTTGACATCTTGTTAACTCAAAGTGCTGGAATGCTAAATAAAAATATACATATTTCAAGAATCTAAAGTAATATTTGTCCAGAATTTGTCGGGAAAAAAAAAAAAAAAAACAAAACACCAAAAAAAGCCTTGTGGGGAGCAGAGCATTGGACCAGCTGATGGAGCATCTCTCCTGAGGACTTCCCAGCACAGCCAGGCAATATCCTGCCTATGGTGTCCACCCTGACTTGGAGGACAGCTCCACTTTGTGCAGGCCACAGGAGCAGGTGACCTTCAGAAAGGTCTTCCAAACCAAGCTTCTCCACTTGTCTACAACTCTAAATGCAGCAATGCCAAGACTAGTAATTGACTAATCTCACTGAAATTTTCTTAGTGTTTTGTATTACCAGTCTTCACATAAGAAAATCAATCAGAAGTGCATGGATTGTTCATTTAGAAATTTCAGATACTGTTTGTTCAGCTTTTTCTTCAGAAATGAAGGAACACCTCTGCACTCATTTGAAAAATCCAAGAGGCAAGCTTCTGGTGAGCCCATCAGTGCAATAGATATGGACTTGGAATTTAGGATGAAGATTGCTTGTGAACTGTAAGTAGGAATAAAGACATAAGTACCTTTTAAGTTTTAGAAAATCAATACTCTTTGGAAGAAATTTGTCCCTCTCAGCTTAATTCTAATACAGACACTGAAGAAAAATGTCTTTATTATCTTGTTACCTTTTTATCATCCTACTGAAAATCAGATTTTCAAGCTGAAAATACATGTGCATCTTTTCAGAGCATATGGAAAATATTTAGAGCCAGAGATTTAAATATATCTTACCTAGAAAACTTCCAAAGATACCTAAAACATGTAGCCCTAGATAGGGACATATGTGCCCAAATGTCCTGATTCCAGAGACTAGAATCTAGTCCAAAATGTACATTAATAATTTTTGTGGAGCATCAGCGTTCCTGATTCATTAGGACAAAGCAAGTTTACATCAGCTCTAGATCTTATTTTTTATAAGTCCATAAAACATATTTTCTGAACTAAAAATGGATTCTGGGGAGGTGGCTTCTGCTTTTGCTACAAAGTAAATTGACTCTAAGAGCTTTCAGCTGGTGGCTAGTTTTTTTAATCTGGAAATCAATCTCAATTAATGAAGAAAAAAAAAAAAAAAACCAAACCCAAAAAACAAACAAACAAACAAAATAACAAAGAGCTTTGTTCTGTCAGATCAGATGAGGTGTGAGCTTCATAAAAGGGGAGACAATTACTTCACATGCAGAGTATAGAAGCCTTCATCACTTTAGCTAGAATTCCTTATCTTACCAGAAACAGTTATAAACAAGTTAAACAATTTATATGATCCTATAATTCTGATCCAGTAAGGAATTGTCCTTTATTCTTACAGGGACACAAAAATCTCTGCTTACATGCAGAGAAGTATTGCATCATTCTGTTCCGACTTTAAACAATAAAATCGGCTATTGTACAATGAATCAGAAAATCTTCTTGAAAATTAGAGAAGTTTTAGGTGTGTAGGAAATAACATTAAAAAGTGCAGAAGTCATAAAGAAAAGACTTTAGTGATCTAAGACCCTTGCAGAGGCCTAAAATTTCATTGTGACAAGAAACTATCACTGTCCATTTAGTAAGCAATTAGAGAGACTAAATTGAATTGAACACAAAGATGGAGAAATACCATAATAATAGAAGGTTATTGTAGACTACAGGATTGCAGTTGGAGAAAGAAAATTCATTGCAAGAGAATTTTGCTGAATAAAGTAAGAGAAAATAAATTGTTCTGGCCATAATTATTTTCTAAAAATCCTTAATTCAACTTGGATATGCATAAGAAGGACTCACTTTTATCATCACTTTTAAATGCCATCCATTTTGAATCCCTCCAGCTCTTTCATTTTGTTTGGCTATAGCCTGCCTTAACCAGTTAAGATCCAAACAAAATCCGTAGCCTGAGCTCACAAGGCAGCAAAAATGATGATTTTGGCAACTCATTAGCGGTAGTTTTCTATATTTCCAAGTGTGATACACTGAAAATGAAATATAGAATTCTATTTCTAGTGATAGGCAATGGATCATGTCTGCTGTTGTCCCTTTTGAAGATACAGCTTTCAGACAAATAACATCTATAATGCACTTCATCTTCCCTGACCTAAAAGAAAACTTCAAGGTTTAATACTAGCTAAAAGTAACTGAGACAGTTTACCCTACAAAATTTTGTCATAGAGAAAAGGAAAAATAAAGAAGGAGGTCAGTAAAAAGGAAATCTTTCTCTCAGTTTTCAAGTTCTAAGGTTTAAATTACCATCTCTTCCAAAGGTTTAAAACTATTGGCTGTTTTTTTCCATGGTATCAGGGCAAAGGATAAATGACAGATAACTCTTAAGCCTACAGCTCTAGGCCAGTATGTGCATCAATACTGTAAAAGGGAACCTCCTAGTAATAGAGACATGAGTTTCTTCACAGAAAAAAATTACCAGGAAGAGCCAAAGCTCTGAGATTACGCTGTATTGATCTTTAGCTGTGACATGAGAATAGAATTGAAGAAAGCAAAGAAATAAAGATCTCTCAATTATATATATGAGGAATTTAATTTAAAATTTTAAAACACAAAGTCCAGGTTGTTAATCAGAATAGTATTCCACAGATAAATACAGGAAGCTCCATACAGGGTATGCATGATTCCAAAGATCCAATGACTACTTTTTCTATTACAAAGAAGTGTGGGTTGTCCACAGCACAAGAAGGTAGTCTGAGGCGGGAAGATGAATATAGAGATTTTATACTGATTTATCTATTTCACACTGATCACATGTCAGGCATTGAAAAAATGCATTGCCATCCTAGACTCAAAGCCTTCTAACTATATGTCAAAGTATATTTTCAGAATATATACATATAATCTGTATTGTCACATAGGATTAATCTGCACATACTAGTGGAACATAACTGCTTAGAACAAGTAAGATTAAAATTTTGAAATTATTAGCATATCAACATTATTTTTGCTGTCATTTAATATTGTCTGGGCTCTTCTTGATCAAATCTGACCAGTTATTTGCTTTGGTATTAATATTTTATTATACATAATATTACATTAATTATAGTAAAATTATACATACATATATATATATATATATATATATGTGTATATATATATAAAATATTATAGAGCTTTTTCCTTCTTTCCCTCAAATTTTTGTCCCTTAGACCCAGAGAGTAATCAAACTTCGGCAAAAAACCCCCAACTTTTATAAAATCATACGCCAACAGAGTATTTTGTATTGGAAAACCCTTTAAATTTCTTTTTGAGTTCAAGGATGTGTAAGAAACAGAACTATTTCTTACTATGAAGCTAAAATTTAAATATTAAATTTTCTTTCCCATATAGGAAACACAGAACATACACAGATAGAAATGGTAGCAGACTGCTGGAAAAAGAAGAGACTGCATGTTTGAAAACACATAGTTATTCAGTATATAATACATCTTCTCATACATCAAGGTCAGTAATAGCAAAATCAAAGTTGAGCTACTAATGGCCATTATTACTTTAGTTCAGCTACCCCTATACTTGACATTCAGCAACTAAATTCCTTCAGAGGGTTTTACAAATGTTTACAAAAATTACTTCAAACTGCCAAGCTATGGCTAGTAAAACATAAACTTTAAACATATTAGCTTGAATCTTTGCTATTTCACAGCAAAATCCTCAAGTTTTATAAAAAAAACAAAAAAAAAAAACAAACAAACAAAAAAAAAAAAAAACAAAAAAAAAAAAACAAACCTTAATTAGAAAACTTATCAATCCAGGAAATATATATTATTTCTGTTAATAAATCAATATTTTTGCAAGGGTATAGGTAATTATATAATAAAATGAAGTCATTGAGTATTAAAATAAATATTACTCTGCCAACAAGAACTAATTCTACTTGAAATTTGATACAGAAATGGATATAGTATGCTTGAAATAAAGACCAGATTTTGATTTAACTATATATATTGAGGCTTAATGTCCTGTTAAAATTCTGTTTATCTGTGATTGCTTCAAGGTCTCAAAACAAAACAAACTCATAGGTAAGGCTGTCAAACCCCAATACCACAAACAAGAAAAAGAAAAGAAAGAAGTGTTGTTATTGTGTCTGTATTAGCTGTGGTGATTTCTTCAGGTGTACTCTATCTAGAAGCATGAAGCATTCTGATACATATATATGCTTATGAAGTCATTGACATTTATGCTAGGATCTATTCTATTTGCCTCCTTCATTTACAGTTATAATCAATTATTCCTTAACTGGCATCTAAACTTATGTCTTGAGGAATCTTCAAAGACAAATGACTGCTCACTCAAGCTTTAGAAGTGAATTTTCCTTCTCAATTTCTTTGCTTTGGTGAGATGGTACTTTACACAGATCTCATCACAAAAACAGGATTAGAAAAAGCAATTAGTAATACCTCTTCCCTCAAAAAACCCGTGTATGTTTATTCTTATATGTATGCAGTTTTTGGAGTTTTATTCTTTCTATAGTCACGTACAAAGAAGATATTTACAGAGATCTGAGGACTCAAAGAAAGAAGAAAGAGCAGTCTTTAATACTTGAGATCACTGGCCCATTGCCAGAAAAACGTATGCTTTGTTTGAACATCCTATGAATATTCAAGCTTTTTTTTTTTTTTTTTAAATTTTTTTTAACATAATCTAACATTCTTTGGTGCGATCATTTGCCAAATTCTTGTCTTCACAAATTTTCTAAAAACCTTAGCAGCTTCACAAACTGATGTATTCAGTAGCCCCTAAAGCAATTAGTAACTAATACATGTCTAGTTAATTGCTTTAAACTTAATCATGTCTAGTCCTTTTACAGAGTTATAGTTAAATAGTTTGTGATCAGGTCAACATCACTACGTCACTAACTTAATCCTACAAAGCTCACTTTAAGATAAACACATATAAGACCTTGAAAAATGAATAGAAATCCAGACATTTCCTTCCTTGTCCTAATAAAGACAAACGGTTAGGGAGAATGTGGATAAGACAATAAGCTCCTTCAGATTTCTTTTTCAACAGCTTCTCTGAATTGCAGGACCTTTTCTGACCTATTTGATTCTGTTTATCCTCATCACATAGTTGACATATTGATATGTTAATACCTGTCTTCAGGCTGTATTAACCGGCCTTTAGATTTCAAATAAGAATATATTCAGATATTTTCTATGCTACCCTTAAAACCAGAAATGTGCTCCTCTCAACATTTTAAATGGGAGATTTTTTAAAATAAATTTTGTGAATTATTTAATTTACATCCCATATATTGTGGCATATAAATTTACCAGGGGACATGGATTTTACACAAGAGTTAAGCAGAGAGATAGTATTTCAACAGACAGGGTGCAGAAATCATAAACAAAAAGGAGGCTGCTTCACACTTCTGGAGGTTCCCAGGAAAATTTAGATCTGGGTTACTACAGGTCTTGTTACTGTATTCCCTTTCTTCCTTGATTTTTCCTAGATTAAATAGGCACTTTCCATAGCTTGCTTATAATTTTTATTTAAGTAAATCTCATTTATCTTTTAGATACATTTATGCTTCATCCTGTGGTTATTGGAAGTGTTAACAAACACACAAATCTTTCAATCTTGATTTCAGTACTGTTATCTTTCTGTGTGCATTAAGCCACAACTATGCTCTACAGTGCCAGCAAAACCAGGGATTCTCTGTTATTTAGCTGCAATTCACGCTTGAAATGCTGGGTTATCAGACTTCATCTCCTTTCAGTTCATCAAAGCCATAGCAAGACTTTCTAAATCCGTGTTTTCCTCCTAGAATTCTCCTTCCTGTCCTGCTCTTTGCTTGGCTCACCCAACTGCCTCTGGCAGCATGAGCTGGTAGGACCCGGGTGTGGATTTATGGGCAGCCTTCACAGGAACCACATGAGGTTTCAAGGGTACTCCGCTTTTGCCCCAACCTGCTACTTCTCAAAACGAGCAATCCTGACCCCTATTTGGCTGTGTTTGAAATCACACTGGATAAACCTCTTAAGATTTTTTCCTTTCTATTTTTTTCTGTATGTGTTAGCTGACAGATAAAAAGACCCATTCCGCTAGGTATAATCCTAGAAGAAACTCCCTTTTATTATTCCATTCAGCTACACTCAAGCATGTAAAAATTCCTCCTCCATAAAGTACCTGTACATACTTTGGTCCTCTATTCACCCGTTGCTAATAGCTGTACAATCTTATTTTGTTTATGACAGAATATGGTCTTGGTTTTTATGCTTCTGTGTTATGCAAATAAATACATATAATCTCTCTACCTTGTAGACTGAATACAAATTATTTCCCTGTCCTTGAATTCAATAAATGTTTAAAAGAGCTTTCACAAAGGCATATCACATAGACATTCATGGCAAAGAAAAAAACCCAAAAAAACTATTTAAAATCTAATATCTTTAAAATGTAGACATCTGTTCTTTTTCTTAAAATACCTCTTGTCTCAAAGTTGCTTATTTCAAATGTCTGATGTAACAGACTATCTGAGTTTGGAAGGAATGAAGCTATTTCTTCCTCTATGTTTTATTTATAAATGCATTTTCTTTTTTTCTTGTTTACTTCTTTATAAGCAGTATTGTGTCTTCACTAGAAATACTCAAATGAATCAAGAGAACAAGAACATTTGCATTTTTAATTGCACATTTTCCTGCACAGTAATTCAGATAATAAAGCCTCCTCCTAGGAGAATCACGGCAACTGGACTAGTTGCTTAATTCTTAATGACCATTTTTAAATTAAGCATGCAGCATCCAAAAATGATAGCAGTCTTTAAATCAGTTAAACTGTGTCTTTGCCTCATTCCAGTAAAGGTGCTGGGAAGTTGAGACTAATGGTCATACCTTTTATTATGATCACTCTTCAAGAGCCCACTGCAGACTCAATGCTCCAGCTCCCTTATCTTTCACCCTGCTGTTAACACTGATTTATACCTAAATCATTGCCACTGACAATTCATCTAGATAATTTCAATTTGCTGCTAATCAAATAACCATTAGTGTGAGGTGACATGCACTTTCACGATGTTTGCAGTGATTTAAACATGGGAAGCAGGGAATAGGAAGAACATAAATACCAATAAGTATTTGCTCATGCAGCTTCAAGGTCACACACAAGTGGACAGATTCAGCGATTGAGTGACAGCAGCAAAGAGCAGAAACTTAGGAAAAATAATACATACAGTAGGGTTTAGAGAATACTGTGGTTATTTTACCTTTAGCCCAGTCAGGATGCAGCAAGGGCAGGTTGTCCTTTAGAAGGCAAGATAGGAGTTGAGCATCACAAGGCAGGCAGGGGCAGCAGCCTCCCTGAAATGCAGCCAGGAAATCAAGTCTGTAAGCCAGGGTCCAGATCAGGCCCAGTAATGGTAAGGAGGATCAGCCAAGAGCCCAGAAAACACCCATCAAGTCCATAGCCAGGAGACAGGCCCAAGGTCAAACCAGAAAGTAAAATCACCAGGTTGGGATGAAGTTGTAAAGACAAGGGAGGAACAAGATAGAGTACAGATGGAGCATCATTATGTCCACAGACTAGCTCAGATGGGGACCAAGTACAGGACTCTCTGATCTTGGTCACTGCCCCAAGTATACAGGTGAAGCTGCTGCTAGGGCTTTTCCTGACTGCTCCTTCACAATAGGCCTTTTCAGTGAGACGGCCTCCAAAAATCAGCTAAACTCTTACAGGGGAGAAGGGGACTATACTCCCCAGTACACTTCAGGAATCACAGGACTGCATGAAATATAAGATCATAAACTGAGAATACTATTTTCCAGTTTTCTTTTCAGGTTTTGTAGGCAGCTGTATCCTAATTAAAGACTGAACAGACTTTTCTAAAAGTGGAGCTTTGCTGTAGCAAAGTTGACAAGGTTTTTGGTTTTTTGTTTTTGTTTTTTTTTTTTTTTTGTTTTTTTTTTTTTTTTGTTTTGTTTTGTTTTGGCTTTTTTTTGTGGTTTTTTTGTGGTTTTTTTTTTGCGCACTGCACCCCATGCAAATACAAACTGCAACATATGACTGCATATTTACCTGTTTTGAATAAGACAGCAGCATTTGTTTGTTGCTGTAAAACTGTTGGATTTAAATTTGTGTAAAACAAAATAAACAGTGAAAATGCATCAATAAACCTTCCTCTTCATATAAATTAATCTTGACAACTCAGAGTAGGCAATTATTTATAATATCTCCAGAAAATTTAAACTCAATATTTAAAGAAATACCTGTATTTGAGTAAATTTAAAAAAGAAAAAAAAATCATAATGAGTATATTTTTAAAATAAAAAAGTTTAACTTTTCAAACTAGATGCTTTAATAGGAGTGTTCTAGATAAAAGTACTGGAATGGCAAAAAGCAAGATCTGCTCCAAAGTTATTCACAAAGTATTCTGAATTTCAGTAGTAACCTTTTTCTCTATATGAAGCAAAGCCTTGTTACAAATTTTGAAGGTGTGACCATAATTTTTACATACAGAGGATATAAATGTTTCTGTGGAAGAAAGCACTTCAAGCTGCATCTCGAAATTCAACACAAAGAAACCCACAATGCTACCCAGTTTTACCTGGAATGAAAGCCAAGTAAGAGATATGCTGAAACACTGTTTTGTAATTCTCCTGGGCACTGAACTCTTCATCAAAATATAGAGATTAAAACTACATTATATTTCTTGTCTAATTCCCTGACTATTAGTGTTTAGTTGTGTAGATGAGCTGAGTTTCCTCTTTCGTTGGGTTTTAGGCAACAGCACAATGTAGATGTAATCAGTTTAGATCTATCAACATGTCATGGAAATGGGAAAAAATGTCTTCATTGTGAGGCTTTTAAATCAGTAACTACATATTTGAAGGGATTTATCCTTCCAAACACGGTGTTGCAAATACTTCTATAATTCTTTTTTTTCCATGGAATATTGGGAAAAAAATCTATAGCAGAGAAAGAATGATAACAGTAACTTTTTCTGACCTTGCACAAAGATTCATAAGAGGGATACCTATGAAAATTTAAAGCTTCAAGAACATTATTTTTCGTCACACTGTAAAACACCTGTGTTTTTTTGAAATTGTTTTATACAAAAGAGGGGAAAACATATGTCAGCTAGGAGTGACAATAAATTAAACCAAAACAAAAATAAACAGAAAAATGATGGATTTGCTACTTTCCCATTGCAGCACACTGAAATTTTATTAATTTAGAAGAAAGTGAATTTTCCTTTTATAGCAAGATTCTATTATGTGTCTTCTTAGAATTATGTTCATTTAAAACACAACCTTTGTTTTTATATCTAAAACTCCTTCACTGAGAGCTCAAACCATCTGAACGTTCTTTATTCTCAGTCATATCTTAGTCCTGCTTTAGTAGCAGTGTTCAACCATTTGTGGCAGGTATACTGCAGAGTCTTTATTAAGCCCATCTGTTCAAATCTCCCCCTTTATGAAAAGTCACTGTTTTAATAAAGTCATTTTTGTGATGAAGATAAACCAAAATTCATTGAAATAGAATTTTTTAAAATACATAGTACTTTTCCCCCTCATGATACTGTATTTTTCCATCAACAATTATCAAGAATAATTATTTTAATACCAAAATACAAAATACAAATTGTATATATTAGATATCTGTCTTCAGCAACAGGATGGATAGAGAACTATATGATAGGATTCATTTACTTTTTTTTTTTTTTTTTCTTTTCTATTTGTTAACTTCTAACGTATTTCATGTAGTCTTGGAAATAATAATGATGTTGTAAAAACAATTATCAGAATGAAGCAATATTACTGAACTGAATCACACATGCTTCATAAATATAGTTGGAAATTTCTGCCCTTTTGAAATTAGATAAATGAGAATATGTCCCCACTGTTACAGTTCATAAAAAACTGTTAATGCTGTAAGACAAAACTTTTTTTTTTTTTTTTAAATTCAGCACTTTCAAATTAAAAAGCAAAGAAAAATACTATGGGTTCTACACAAGTAAGCTGCACCAAGGATTAGAAGGATTTTTGTGATTCAAGCTATGCACACCTCATCTGTATTTTATGCACCAGCAATGACTCAATTCTGGAAAATAATGTGCCTACTTACTCTTATTAATATATATAAAGTTCACAGTAGGATTAAATTATTCATTAAAGTTCTAAATTTGTAGGGCAGCTAAATCCTAGTAACCAAAAAAGTCATAGAATACAAAGCATCTAGTGAAAGGAGCACAGAGTGCAAATATCAAACACAGAAGGGTACTGAAAAAACCTAACAAAGGATCAGCTCTTGAACAGCAAGCAGCATAAGGATAGTTTTAGAAATGCAATATTGCTTGCTAAACTCTAAAAATTAACATCAAGAAAATTTGTCCTAAAATATCAAAACCCTGAATGTATAGTGCCCACTCTCAGAAAACTGAAAGATAAGGATGAAAGTAGGAGAAAGGTAGTAGCTGAGAAACCTTCCACAGTCTTCACTTGTGAAACCTGAGGAAAAAAATGAAGTACTGCTCTTGAGTAAGCATTAAAACTCAATGCTAAGAAATTAGGGGAAGCCATTTTTAGCATGAAGATATTATCAGCAAATTCAGAGATAGTTTAAATGCAATCTTGTTGGCAATAGAAAAGGCACAAAAATATAATACATAAATCTGCACATTTAAAAAGTGATTTTGGATATTAAATCTCCTTTCTAATTGATATTTTTTACAGCATGTGATGTTACTTTTGGTGTGGTACTGTAGCAAATGCTACTGGTGAATGGATCATTCAACAAAATGAAGACTGCTTGTGAGATGATCAAAATTACCCAGTACATTGGAAAAAAAAGTAATTTGTGAAGACAGAAATATGACAAGATACTGCCTGGTACAAGAAAAATGTCTCTGCAGTCTTCTGTCCCTTGAACAAATATAGAATAGCAATAAAAGAGGGGATGGAGAGAAGCTGTTGTCAGAACCACACAGGAAATGTGAGGATTCTGAACACAGTCCCGTAGCTAAACTCAAAGTAGCAGGCTGCCCTGAAAAGATGATGGAGCGTCCCAAGGATTGAAATAGGCCTGTTTTTCCAGAGAGGAAATAATTATTTCCATGTTTGAGAGGGGGAAAAAAACCCAAAAAAACCCAAAAAAGATCCAAGAAATACCTTTGATGAAATCTAGATTTATGGAAAACCCAAAATGTGAATAAGCAGTGTAGGACATGCAAGAATAAATATATAAATGCTTCAAATTTAGACCTGCTGTAATGCCTGTTTGGCCACAGTGTCCACTCATGTGTTTCAGTTTCCAGATGCATTTTGCACCCTGGTCAAATAAATGGATTATTTGTTTATAAAAGGAGTATAAATAATAGCAGTAGTAGTATTTAACATTACAGTCCATGAGAGCTGGAAAGAAAGATTATAAAAATAAAAATAAGAATATTGCCTACCCTGAGGAACAACTTCTCAGACTTATCACTTTATAAGACTTAAATCTGGTCCATTTCTAATACTGAAATTGTTGATTCAAACCTCAGAAGAAAAAACAGCTTTTTTTTTTTCCCTTGCTAACCTTTGTTAAGCTGGTGTTTACAGAAATGCTAGAGGCAAACATATTCTTGGTATTCTTAGCCCACTTTGAAAGTGGGCTAAAGCTCCAAGCAAATGCTGTGTGATCCACTTTCTTCTTAGATCAGACTCCAGTCTGAAGTTTACTAACTGCATTGATAATTAAACATTAGCATTTTCATCATGTGTCACGAAATCAATTGATTTGTTATCTCTGCAGGTCTATCTGATAGTGAAACTAAACCCCTTTTAAGTGTTTGAGTGATCTCACTGCGGGATTAAACAGCAAGCTGATGCTGCAAAGGCGTGCCCTGAGAGACAGGAGTAGCAGCAGCGAGTTCATCACGAGGCAGAAGCACATTTCCTGGGGCTGTGGAAGAGTCAAGGTCAGGACAAAAAGAGAGAAATCCATGCAATAAGAGATTAACTCCCAGGGCTATTCCTTTCTTTGCAGATTGCAAAAATTCTTTATAGGTGTAGCTCCGGGGATTTATATTTTTATTTTTTCTCTCTTTTTTTTTTTTTTTTTTTTTCTTCTGCTAGAATCTTTGTGAGCTCCAAATTCAAATGAAAAACTTTAGCAGTACAGAATGGATTAATACAGGATTACAAGAAGAAGATTATATTTCTGGGTCCTCTCATCTCTTTTTTTTTTTTTTTAATAATATATATCCCAATATTACATTGCACATATTCAAAATGACTCCTTTATGCAGATCCATATGTTAAAATAGCTGTCAAAAGAAAGTAATTTTTAAAAAGTACCTCAGATTTGTTAAGAATTCTAAGAAGATTTACTTAGTCTATAAAGGGCTATTCATTAAAACTCTAGAATAATTTAGGATTTAAACATGTCCTTACATAGTGCACACTTTCTATTTGGCTTTTAGATCCAGTATTACCTGACATTATATTTCTTTCTTTTCCTTCTCTAAATACTTTATTGCCCTCTGACATTTTTGTGTAATAGAAATTCCAGCACAAAATATCACAGCCTCTCCCTGCTCCTTTTATCCTAAGAACATTATTTCTCTAAGCTTTTCCAGTCACAAACATTTGGTAATCTGAAAGGTCTGATTTTGCTCCTACTGAGGTTCATTGAAAAACTTCAAATAACAGTCAAACAAGCTTTCTAGCTGTCTGGAAAGCCTTTAATCCAGAATATTTTAAAAGGAAAAATTCCTGCATTCTTAAAAAATGCAAAATAATAGAAACGTTCATAGATTTAAGACTCACAAAAATTATACAAATGATGATAATTCCACTGCTTTGCATGTTTTAATTCACTTAAACACAACAAACTGTGAATTCTGTTTTTTACCTAAGACATGCATTAAGCAACAGAAATAGGTATTGTTACAGTCTGGTTAAATTAGTTTTTCTCTACAAGGAACTAGGCTGACACCCTTATCCTTACTCCCCTGTGCTCTACTGCTCTATTTGAACACTGATATACAGAAGTTATTATTTCTTCTTCTTATCTTGCCTGATGAATCACTACATTTAAAAATTAAACCTAGTGCTTTTCACATGATCCTTCAGAGAGAGTTAAATCTAAGAACTCAAAAAGAGTGATAAATATAAAATTCAAACAAAAGATTTATTATCATAAAATAATCTCTTCTACTTCTCTAATACAAACAACAGAAATTTGGTAAATCCTGGCATGGGTTAGACCTAATTTCTCTTTCTCACTTCTGGGCAGAAGAGCTTTTAATGTAGGTATTTTCTGTGGTAACATAATCAGTCATTTTTTAATGAAATCACAGAATCCTAAAATAAAATGTGTCCCATTTTGTTGAATGGGACCTTAAAGATCACCTTTTGTTTTGAGACCCCCATAACATGAGCAGGGATACCTTCCATTAGACAAGGCTGCTCAGAGTCCCACCTAACCTGGCCTTGAACACTTCCAGAGATGGGGCATCCGGAACTTCTCTGGGCAGCATGTTCCTGTGTCTTGTCACCTTCAGAGTATGGAATTTCTTCTTAATATCTGGCCTAAACCTATTATTTTTCAGTCTAAAACCATTTCCCTTTGTCCTGTCACTACATGATCTTGTAAAAAGCCTCTCTCTGTCTTTCTTGTAGGCTCTCTTCTGTACTGGAAGGCCACAACTAGGTCACACAAAAGCCTTCTCTTCTTTATAAAGAAAAGAATGAATAATCAGTCACAGAAATAAAGGTTTTATGTCCCTGTTCATTTTGATAATCCATACATGAAAGAGATGTGCAAAACTGAAGGTCAAAAGGAAAAAAAAAAAAAAAAGTAGAAAAAAAAATTCACTCATGTAACTCACTATATTTCATGCATGTCGCTATATCATGTATGTATTAGGATTTTTTAAAGTTTCTTTTTGTGATAGAAAAATTCAGGGAAAACACACACACACACACACACACACACACACACAAAAACCCAAAAAAACAAAAAAAAAACCCAAACTAACAAAAAAAAAACCCAAAAAACAAAAAAAAAAAAAACCCCAAATCCCCACCTTCTTTTTCTTGCAAAGTTCCTTCTGGCTCTTACCATTATTCTGCCAGTTTTCACTCAGACCTTCTCAAACCTGACCCCATCCGTCAGGGGATCCTGCCAAAGATGCTGAGTGAGAGGGAAGGAATTGTCTTCTTACACAAACTGCTCCATGTCCAGAAATAGAGAAGATTCTTCAATGACTCCCTAAAATAAGGAGCAATCTTAGGGATTATGAGAACCTCTTTCATGTGCTGTACAAAACCTATGTTCCTCTAACTCCAGTTTGTTGCATTACTACAGAGCAGGAGGAGGATCTCTGGCTCATCCACCTCACTTTTCCAGAGACCAAAAATAAATGTAGCATGAATAAGCAAGGCCATTTAGACTGCACTAAATTTTTCTGAAATGAAATATATTTTAAAAGCCTTTTACCAGGAGAAATATGGAAACAGTATCTTTACAGGTAAGCAGCATTAAGCAGTCAATAATTCAATTAATCAGCCTCTGTAAAAAGTCAAATATATCAATAATTTATTCACTTACTGAAATGTGCAAGGTCAGCCTAAGAGTGATATAAGTCCAACAGAATGATTTTGAAATCTATCTGTTACCTTTTGCATTAACTTCTGGCATTCTGTATCATATTAGGCACAAATAATATGATATACAAGAGCCCCAGGCATGATTCAAAATCTAAGACAGCAGAACTACAGCATGCCAGTATCTCAATTAATTCCCAGATGCCTCCTCTTTCCCAGCAGCAAAAAAAAAAGTTGCTTCTCTGTTGCTATTTCCTCAAGTGGTTAAATGATTAGTTGTTTATTTACACTCACTGACTCACTGACTAATGTTTCTTTAAAAGAGTGTGTATTTGCTTCTTTAAAAAGGTGTGTATTTGCCTCCCCTGGGATCTCAAATCTGGGCAGTTGACTGGAAGAGCTTTGCAACTTTTCCTGTTGGGTTAACTCTTTCTATTAGAAGACATGTTTTTTGATGTTTCTAAGCAGATAGAAGCCATATTTTATAATTAGCATCAGTGTAAGCCTTTACTGACTTCCCTGTTACCTCTGTTTGCACAGAGATTAGACCTGCACTTGCTTTATTTTAGGCTTTGCAAATTCAAGCAGAAGGAAATGTTTCATTTCACCTATCTAACCTTGGCTCACAATTTTCTCTTCAAAAAACATTCTCTTGGGATGTAGAATGTTTCACTCCAGAAGCTTGGGATACTTCTGTCTACCTAATATTTTTTTTCAGTTAATAAAGAACAGTATGTGGAATGGAAAAACTTATATACAATGAGGTTTTCTTGCAGAGCTCATTTCAGTGTGGATGATTCTAACTGGATAGACAGAAAAAGCCTCATGGGTGATAGATGTGAGGAAAGAGACTGTTGGGGTTTGAAGTTAAAACTTTCAATTCATTCATCAAAACTGCTGAACAAATCTAACCTGTGGCTGAAACATATAACGAACATAAAAGTTTGGGGTTTAGCTGTAGCAGCTCTATTTATCCTGCAAACAACAGGCTGGGAAATAGGTCAAATAATTTTACTCTATTCTCTTTCACCACTGTTCCTCAGTTCTGAGGCAAGGGGGATTCTTCAAGGAATAAGAGCAATCCTATCTTTTATCTTCCAATCCCTGATATTCAGACAGAGATTTAATAATGGATAATGGAAACCGATCATTTTAATGATGGCAGCTGAGTCTGCTAGGAGCTGAACTAAAAGCAACAACTAATTTCAAAGACACTGGATAAAGGAACTTAACACTTGTACTCAAATTTATCTCTTATATCTTTATCTCTTTATCTCTATATATTTAAAAAATCCCAAACTTAAATAAATTAAAATCAAATAAATGAAAATACACATTGCATTAATGATGATACCAGAAAGACTCCTATATAAATCATTCTTAATTCACTTGAGCCTACTGCATGGTCAACACCTGGATATTTAAACAAGGGAAATGGAATGTTTATGTCTCTTTACTAAAATCTTGACCAAAGACATCTAGACAGGTATTTCAGGCTTTAAAACACAAAACAAAACAAAACAAACAAAAAAAAACCCCAGTGGCTCATCAAGCACATTCCACACTCTTCTGGCTGGTGCTATGTACAAACTACTCTCCTGAAACCTCATATTTCACTCAAATTCCAATAATCCAAAATAAATGTTTTTTTCTGCTTTCATGTCTATTGGCTTTATTATTAATTCACAGGAGCAGTTATTAGATCTTTCATATTGCTGAAGTATTTAAATAACAAGTTTTAGGAGGGAATAAAGATACAAAACATAATTCAATATGTACTTCTGGAGATATTCCCAAAACACTCATGAGGATTTTGGATTTTTTAATGACCTGCCCTACTCAATAGAAGAGTAAGCTAATGTTTATATCCTAGACTGGACTTGCTGTTTCTCTTCTTTCATTCTGGTGATACAGATAACTGGGCAAGTGGAAAGAGCACAATTGCAGCAGACATTTTTTTTTTCTGTTTTCAGATATTGCTGTTTCACACAGACAATTTTATATGTATTGGAATTTGGACATAGCTTCAAAAATTGAATGGATATATAAGTCATAGGGTGGACAATTTCATACTTATTTTCCAGGATATTCATATGCTCTACTATGGGTGAAAAAATAGCTTGAAGAAAATATACTTCTATTATTTAGGTTGATATCTTTTTCTATCCAATAAAAATAGTGGAAGCATTTTGAAGATAACTGTTTTAAGGTTTCTACAAGACAGGGCAATGAAAACAAACTTTCTGAAAACATATTTTCATTGTCATATAGATGCAATAACACCTGTGAAAATTCAGTGTACTGGCTTATTAATGTAATGTGTTGGTCTGAGAAAAAAAAAAAAAAATCAGCTATTTATTCAAAGGCAGAACTACTTGTCATAAAGAGAAAGATTAATCACATCAATAATCTTAGGATGATATTTTAATATTTTTCCTCATTTAGTCAGTGACACCTCAGGACCCCATTGTGATACCTTTCTTGACCCTGTAATGTACCTGTGTTTAGAAAATGGCTGTCAGGAGGGAAAGGGAAACTGGGAAAGCAGAGGTATAAGTGACCTCTGCACCACAAAAAAATTATGTGCCCTAAGGTGTGATTGTCCATGGCACATGTTCTTGCTTAGAGTGAATGGAAATAAAAATAGAAAAATCTAGCAAAGTTTGGGGTTTTTTTTCTCTGATTAAAAACTATTGCATAAGATAAAAAAACCCAAACCTCTGATAGTCTCAGCACATGCTCACTTATTCAATATTGTCAATGATGCAGTTTAGATTTGAACTACAGAAAAGATCCAGCCTCTCAATAGAATACCGAGACATCATTGTTCCTCATTTCACTAGAAACATCTCTTTTCTTTTTTATCCACACTAAGCAGGACCACCTGCTGTGGGTCATGACTTATTGTGAATGGAACAACTAATTTTTTAGTCCTATGGCTTGTTTTATGCATTGGTGTAAAATAATGATGGAGCTATTTTCTCTATGTGTGTTGCCTGTCACTTTATGAAATATGTCCCATGGCATCAAAAGCAATGAAGTAAGTGCTTCCTCATGTACAAGTGTTAGAACTGTTCAGGCATGTAAAGGGAACAGGGTGAATGAGGAAAGAAACTGAAGTCTTCTTTCTTCCTGGTTTTTTTTTTTTCTTTGTGTTTTCCATTGGTAGTTATTGGCATATTTCAGCTCAAAGAGATTTGAAGTTAAAATTCATTTATTGGCATCCTAAAGACAGAATTCCTGTCCAAAGTTTTTATCTAACATTCTTCTTGACCATACCCAAATATTATCTGTGGCAATTCTGTCTCCCAATCTCAGTTCTTTTTGTGTTGGCTATAGTAGCATCAGAAATTTAAGGAAAGGATAGACAAAATGAAACCACATATAAATCTAAATTACAAGGTAACTCAACAGTGAAACTGCCAGAATCTTTAGAGCAACCTAGTCTACTAGAGCAAAAGAAAATTTCTGAAACCAGGAAGCCTTAGACACAGGAGGTCTAAAATCATCTCCTTTGAAGTTTATAAAAGTTAACATTTAATATTTAGTTCAGGTTACACTACAGTATACCTAAAAGAAAACAGAAACAAGCTGAATGTTTTGAATTTCTGCAAGTGTCCTATAAGACAGCATAGCAAAATAATTCTAAATATTAGCCCAAATCTAAATTTCTGAAAGAATCACAAAATCTTGATAATGTTGTAAGGGAACACTAGAGGTTATCTAGGCCAAACTTCCTACTCAAGCCATCTGCCTTGCAACACATCATATCACTTCACTCAGGATTTTGTCCAGACAGCATTTGAATATCTCTGGGAACCAGACTCTACAACCTCTTGAGGCAATCTGTTCCAGTGTTCTGTTACTCTCTCATTAGACAAGTTCTTACTCAATTCAGGTGGAACTCCCTCTTCATCAGCTTCTCCCCATTGCCTCTCATCTCACAGCTCAGCAGCACTGAGAAGAGTCCAGCACTCATATGCATTGATAAAATCCCCTGTCAGTCTTTCCCAGGCTAAACAGCCAAGCTCACTCAGCCTTTCCTCATAAGAGAGAGGCTCCAGTCCCTTAATTATATTTGTAGACTTCTGGTGGATTTGCCCCAGGAGCTCCATGTCTCTCTCATAATGAGGAGCCCAGAACTGGACACAGAATTCCAGATGTGGCCTCATCTGGGCAGAGCAAATGTGAAGGATCACCTCCCTCAATCTGCTGGGAATGCTGTTCCTAATGCACCCCAGGATACCCATTGACCTTCTTGGCCACCAGGACACATTGCTGGTTCATGGACAACTTGAGATCCATCTGGGCTCCCAGGGCTCCTAGCAGTTCTGCACAGAACTGCATTCCAGCCGGTCAGCCCCTAGCCTGTCTGGATCCACAGAGTTATTCTTCCTGAGGGGTGGGACCCTGGGTTTGCCCTCGTTGAATTTCAGAAAGTTCTTCTCTGTCCATCTCTTCAGCCTGTCAAGGTCTTTTTGAAGGGCTGCAGAGCCATCTGGGGTATTGGCCATTCCTCACAACTTTGTGGCATCAGTGAAATTCCTGAGCAGGCCTCTGCTCCTTTATCCAAGTCATTGAAGAAGATAAACCATACTGGGCCCAGTCCTGAACTTTGGGGGACACCATTAGTGACAGATCTCCAAACAGACTCTGTGGCACTGATCACTTCTGTCTGAAGCATAACCATTCAGACAATTCTCAATCCACTTCACTGTCCACTTATCCAGCCCACACTTCCTGAGATTACCTATGAGGATATTGTGAGATAGTGTTGAAAGCCTTGTTGAAGTTGAGGTAGACAGCATCCACTGCTCTTCCCTCATCTATCCAGCCGGCTGTTCTGTCATAAGAGGCAATAAATTTGGTTAAGCATGATTTCATTTTGGTGCATACGTGTTGACTACTCCAGACAATCTTGTCTTCCACGCCCTTCAAGATGGCCTCCAGGGTTAACTGTTCCATCAGTCTTCCAGGGATTGAGGAGAGGATGAAAGGCTGGTAGTTCCCCAAGTCCTCTTTCTTGTTCTTTTTTGTCACATTAGGGTGACATTTGTCTTTTATTAGTTCAGGCAAGACTCCAGATCACCATGACCTCACTGTAAAGATGTTTGAGAGTGACCTAGTAATAGCATCCACACTTTTGGGTACATCCCTTTTTATTGTGAGGAGCATGTAATACAATATAGTATAAACATACCTGACAGAATACTCAGAGAAAATATAAAATTTATTTATTGAATCAAGAGAGTAATAGAGAAGTGTAACCTGAACTGTCTTTCTCAGTGAAAGCAAATCTTCAACATATCAGACCAATGTGCATTTTTCATCACTCTCTAGAGGCACAACCTTTTGGCAGTCATGATTTTAGAAAGACAGGCTACCACAACCATAAAAAAAAATGGAATCATGCTAAAATCACTTATTCTAAATAAGCAATTCTAAATGTTCTGAATTACAGATTATTTTATTTTATTAAATTTCAGACAAGAAAATCACTAATCTAGATCCCAGTTAAAGGAAATACAGAAATTAAATTCCAAAATAAAATTTGCATTTGGAATAAGTATTTCTATGTATACATAGCTATTTAGACCCAAACATTTATGGAAACATGGTTCTTTTCAAGCAGTTTTCTGACTTGCAGGGAATGTACCCACTCTACAAAACACAATTAAAGTAATGTTACTGTACACTCTGGTATAAGTTAGGTTAGCCTGAGCACAAGGCTGTATGCTGTGCTTAGAAATTTGAAGATGATGGAGTATCTCAGATAAATCTTGGGCACATTATTATTCTGAAGCATAATTTTTCTTCCACTCCATGGCACCCCTTTTCTTCACAAATAATATCTTCCCCAAAGACTGTTCTAATATTCACTGCTCTAATTCCCCACATCCATGTGTCTAAAGTAGGTAGTAAGGAAAGTCATCATGAACACAGATTTTTCTTTCTTATACTTGAGATATATTCCAAATAGGTTGTATAAATCCAGGATGCACAGAAGAAAAACATACTCAGTTTTGAATTACTGGCAGAATCTGTTTCTTTAATGTTGTGACAGGATAACTCAAGACAGAGAGTGCTGGTCAAAAATGTTCCAGTTCAAAGGTTCTGCTGGTAGAGATAAGTGAGCCAGCAAAATCAAAACACAAGATATGACCAAGTATATCAAATAGGACTTGCTTTATTCATTTAGGAGTCTCTTTATTTATATCAGTGAAATATTGAAATGAATATGAATATGAAATTTCAAATGAAATTTAGTTTGCTAAATTCAGCAACCAATCTTTGTTACTTCAGTTGTTTTGACCTGAAATGACGTGAGAAGATGTCTAGTACTTTTTCAGTAGAACTTAATGACTCCATATTAATGGATTTTTAATAGAGCAGGGAAAAGTAGACACTAATATTTTCATAAACACTAAGTAGAATAGCACCTACTAAGTTCTCATTTAACTAACAGCATAATTTTTTAAAACATAGGATTACTTATTAGGTTGAGTCAGGTGTCTGAATATATTAAAACAATCCTTTAAAAAAGAAAAAAAAAAAAACATTGATATAACTTGCTCCTTAGCTAATACAGTGTACTTAATGCCTAACTTCAGTGACTCCTCAGACATAGCCTGTCCTCTCTGTGCAATCAGTTCTTTTTGTTTATCATATAGTCTTTTCAAAGACATGGTAGCCTATCATTGCACAGTATGTTCAACCCTTCACTGCACATTTGTGTACAAGTGGATGTTTACAGACTAATTTGAATTGCATGCTACTTCAAAGTGCAAGATCAAGTCATATTTGATGAATGAACCACAGTGCAGAACCTGGTACTTTGACCCTAGTGAGGGTCCTCTTCTGGCAGCAATTTCAAGGACAACTGAGCTGATGAATCGCGTTTGAATTTAAATCCAGAGGTCACAGACTTAGTCCTTTCCATCTTCTAGGATGCCATTTAATATATTGTGACTGTTGATCTTAAAAAGTAGGAGAAATTTTCTTGAACTCAACCTGTGACTATCCTCTTTCCTTCCAAATGAAATAGATACTAGCAACAAACCATCTTGACACCACACTGTAAAGCATCTAATTTGCAAAACAGAACATCTGCATTGGAAACTACTATGCATTAATAGAATATATCCAGACAACATTTCTTTTCAGAGAAACAACCTGCAAATCTACTTTGTACCATTTTTTTTACTTAGGATGCTATCCTAGGGTTATTCAGTCTACAGCTTAAGGATGAAAGATATAGGCTAAAAGTAGAGTCTCCATTAAACTGTGGCAACTGAAGAGAATTGAAGTATAATACTGATTTTTTACATCAGAATTTGTGGTCTTCTGCACTTAGGTGCTGACAGAAATGGAACATGTATTAAAATTCATGTATGCAAATACTCAGATAAAACATGGCTCTTCATGAACATGGAAGTCACAGGATATACTTAGTGTGTGCAGGAGCAGAATGTTAATCATTTAAGGAAACCTTGAGACATAAACTAAATTTTCAACTTGATAATTTACAGACTTATCTTGGCTTCTTAGGCAGGCAGGCAAAGATGGCTTATGTCAGTTCACAGAGAGGTCAGCAGCATTTTTTTTTTTTTTCATACGTTGCAAATTAGACTATAGAAATATTTTTTTGCCTATTATCCAGTAAAAAAAAATCTTGGAATAAAAACTGAGTGAACATCTTGCTTACAAAGATAATAATTCTTGTTTTAGTTAACTTGTATGATAATACTTTCAATACAATTCAAATAATATTTGCGTAATAAACCAGGATCAAATAAAATAGAGATATAAAGCAATCTTCAATCTATATAGCAGTCTATATGTTTGGCTAGATGACAGAGACGGCAGGAGGATATACCTTTATTAGTACATTATATGATGTCTGCCTGCAAAAAACATTAATAGTTCAATACATAACATAGATTTTTTTGTTTGAATGCAATTTTTTGAGATAAAAAAATAGCTTCTTTGAAATGACCCAGTATATTAGAAATAAAAGGTAGCAGTAAACACTATGCAAACCTGCATGATTTATATTTTTTAAAAAAAATAAATTACTAAGGTGAAATTTATTTATTCTATATTTGATTTAAAGTAAGTAAAACAAGAGCTATTTAAGCTCATGAATTTACTAAATCAGATATTACAGTTCCTTTGGAAATGTTCCCTTGATTTAGGAAATGTTCACTGTAAGGATTAGTTTCACAATGTAGATAAATTAGCCGCTGTCCCTTAGATAACAAGATTAAGATCACATCTGCTTTTCTAGTAAAAATATATTGATTTTAACTACTGAAGAGCAATATAAAAAACTTTCCACAAATTCACATTCTACTGATAACAGAAGAGTATGTGAAGAACACATGAAAGAGCACAACCAGAAAACTCACTTGAAGCTGCAAATCTACTATAGTTAAATTTTTAAACTAAATGACAAGTAGCATTTAGTTCTCGCAAAAATGCTAGTTGTGCAAAATACTTTGTGCACTGCACAAAGAAAATTTTGATTTTTTTTTTTCCCAAGATGCAGAGATTTCCGTAGAGATATTATTGATGTGATTTTCTGCACCACAAGTACCTAGGAAGGTCAAGGCCTTAAAAGGAAATGAATATAAAATGCATTGATTCAAATTAACAAGTAGGAGAACAAGGCTGTTTTACTTTTCTTCCCAGTAGAAAAATCCTTTCTATGTAGCCACCTTTGAAAAGACAGAATGCAGAGAGTGTATTAGCTTCAGATCATAAGGAAAGATTTTACACTGTACCTACTGACACAATAATAAAGCTACAGCTGTTAGAACTTATTCAAAAATCAATTCCTTGTTACAGGCTTTTTACAATTCTTCTAGAAGTGTCTTGAAGAGGTTTGCTATTCTCACTAGCAGGTGCAAAAAAGTATGGGCAACTATTCATGTACTCTATAAATGATAACCAATAAATTGCTTATTAGAGTAGCAAAAATATCCTCCACTGTACTGAGCTATAATAGCAGCACTTACTAATAAGCTAGAGGAACCACAATCACTATAAGTAGGAAAATAGATTATAGTATTAATTTTATCAGATTTTCAAATCTTTACCAAATCAGCTCTTATTTTAATGCTGAGTGAGAAACTTAAGAAAAGAACATGGCAGGTGTTACATATGAACAGCAATCTGCCTATATTTTTTTAAGCCTATTATTAATAATATATATATTATTATTATGTGAAACCCTTAATCTTGGTATATTTGTGTCTTAAGAGAGAACTTCAGCAATTATAAGATGATAAGAAAGACCTAGCTGATAAACCGATGCTAAGTTAAAATCATAGAAGTGAAAATTTATTTCCTGCACCCTTTCTCATTTTGCATATTTACACAATTGTTTTTCAACTACTTAGGATTTTCAATATTTAGACATATTTAGAAACTATATGGTTGGGTGGCCTCTTCTTTTTATTTTCTTCCTCTCCCCTCCTTCTTTTTAATAGAATAAAATCACAAAACAGTTTGGGTTGGAAGGGACAATTAAAAGTCATCTAGTCCAACTTTCCTGCAGTGAACAGGGACATCTTCAATTTTATGAGGTTGCTCAGAACCCCATCCAATTGGAGTCGGAATGTTTCCAGGGATGGAGCATCTCCTGGCAACCTGTTCTCATGTTTCATAACCCCTTATTGCAAAAAATGTCACCCATATTGAATCAACTCAAGTAAATCTACCCTTCTTCAATTAGAAAACATTACCCCTTTTCCTGGCTGAGGACCACTGTGACAATGGTAATAAGAAAGAAGACTGGAAGTAAATCAAACATCATAAAATCATAAATATATTTACTTGAAGTGAACAGTGTAAGCTGAAAGAACTACTCCTTGAAAACCTCACAAAAGAGATCAATGGAGAACCAAAGTTGCAGCTGAAGACTATGCTGCTTCTCAGGTGAAAATTTGGGAATGCACAGGGGGAGAGATATCAAATATAGTCTGAATGCCAAATGAATTTAAAAGAAACCATTGCTTTCTGGGGTTGCAGCTTGGAGCAGGGGAAGAATTTGAAAGATCGCCAAAGTTTCGAAGTTGCACAGCAGAAGATAAATCCCTTGAAAAATAATGTGGCAATTGAGAAAGAAACACTGAGGAAAAGGACAAACCTTCTGTTATTGCAAACATAACTCTGTAAGAAATTTCAGCCAGCAAATTAACTCTACCTCTAGCTGAAGGCAATGATGAGGCCAAAAGGAAACAACTCAAACAGCTCTTTGCCAACACATTGAGTTTGGCAATGTTGAACCACTTCTTTCAAAGATATCTGTGAAAGATATGAAAGCATTCATTAAAGTCATAATAGGAATACAAAACAAGACCATTTGTAACTGGGATAAAGCTGGATAAAAGAAGTAACTGTTTAGAAATGACAGAATTGAAATTAAAAGTGGTGGCACAATACCATGTACTCACAAAAATGACTGATTAAATCAAGATAATATTCCCCATACATTTTTTTAAAACCCACTTTTTTGGGGGAGGAGTTCTCAGGTATATGCTAATACTTCTCCTGCATCAGGGCTGGAAAATGGTTATTTGGTTTAATAAGTTTATGTAAGATATATAATGTGTTACTTTTATGATTCCTACTCATTTCTTAGCATTTCTCTTCCAAACTGTATCAATTCACAGTGGTAATTCTCAGGCATGTTTTCATATAAATATGCAATAAATTCCTAAGTCAATTCATCTGTGCTGCCCTGATAAACACTCAAGATGTGAAAAAGGAATGCCTTTTGGTTGAGAGATCTTCAAAGAATTAATTTTGTTTCAAAATGACACCAAAAAAAGAAACAGATAAAAACTTAAGGAATTATGTGCATTAGTACGGCAGACAGAAAAATTATGAGGATGATCAATAAAGTCAATAGAAGAACAGAAAGATTTGAATGTGGGTGTACAGGTAATGAATTTAAATAAAAGTATAGTACCTGGCGTCCTCACAAAGAAAAGAGAAAATCAGAAGTCAGACAGTCTGCTTGACTAAGTAAACAGAAGAGTCAGATTTTTAAAAGTGAAAATATCTATAAATATATGGATAAAGTATCAATGAGTTACATGAATCAAAGTCAGAAACACAAATATTCATAAGCCCATTCAAACATCTGTTTTCTAAGGAATTTAAAATAACATAAAATTAATTATCCAGAGGCAGGGTAATAGAAATGACTGCATCAGCTGTAGAAGCAAGCTTTCTTTGTTAAAACTGAAGTGAATTAAATTCCATAAAGCTAGATTTTTGTTATCTAAATATTAAATTAACCGTTCATGTAGAGATTGTAACCTGGGACTAACAAATAAAATGCCTACTACTCTTCTTACTGTCAGAAGTAAAGTATGTTTGAGGGACAAA
>VWZN01003329.1:8657-26849 GCA_013396955.1 Regulus satrapa
CCCCGCTCCGCGCGTTTCTCTCGAACTTGTTTAAATGGAAGGTGGAGATCGCCGCCAGGTGAAGCGCGCTGACAGCCCGGCGCTTTCCCCCCTCCTGACCCCCGTAAATCGGAGCGGGGCGCGCAATTAAAGCTCAGCCGTCGTGCCGTGCCCCCGGTGCACGGCCGCCTGTGAATAACAGGCTTAAAGCCGGGAAGAATAGCGTGGGCTAGGCGGGATAAAACACCAGCCTGCTGAAAGGCCGGGCAGCGCTAACGAGGGCCCGCCGACCCACCGACCGCGCCGCGCTCCCGGCCGGCCGGGCGCAGACAAAGAGCCCGGCGCTGCGGGCAGGTCCGCCCCGACACGGGTTCCTTTCTGGCCGCCCAGAGACCGTTCTCTCTCCGAGCCATGACTGCTTCATGACCTATATCTACCCCCGAGCCGTGCGCCTCGGTTACGCAGGAACTCTCGGCAACGGAGACGCGGTCGAAGCTATTCGGACGAAGTTTCAAATCACTTCCCTTTCCAGACCAGTTATAAACACGCACGTGAAAAAGCCACCAACTTGGGGAGAACAAAGCCCATGTGCAGCGCTCCGCCGGGAATTTTAAGTTCTAAATTCAGCAACAGGATTGCTCTTTTTAAATGCACAGCCACAACTTCTCTAAAGAAAAGGGGGGGTGGGGGGAGGTGAGGTAAAAATGGAAGAATAGCACCACCCCTCTAAACGCGGGACACACTGCTTCCCAGTGCATCACACACACAGAAGCTTCATCTGGCCAGTGAGAACATCAGCTTCCTTGCACTGTCAGCAACTCTTCCTCATCTTCCCACGGAGCCAGTGTGATTTGTTCCTGACAATTAAATGTACCCACTTTCGACTCAGCCTTTGCACTTTCCAGCAGATCGCACTCAGGCCATCCAGGAACAGCATTAGCCTGGAACAGAATTACCTTTCCACATGAAGAACAGGCGGGCAGGTGCTTAGAGATTGCTCTCAGAGACTCTGCCATTAGGTCTCCCTGTCAGTGTTTAACACTGGCCACACATGAGTAGTACTTTCCAAGTCTGGCAACAAGGAAGGTAAACTGTAACATACACATCTAGACAACTCTCTCTCATATTTGTTTTTACACACGCAGGAATGGAAAATTTAGCCAAGGCTCACTGGTGACAAGGTAAGTGTCCAGTCCCAAAACAAGAACTATAAAACTAGGCCAAACTGGAACAGTATTGACACACACACACAAAACTTTGAAGTATTTAAAAAGTGTCAGATAAACTCGTTCCTCAATCCAAATGATTTAAATACAGACATTGCCGATTCAATGTTTTACAATCTCACTCTCCAGTATCACTATCTGACTTCATCCTCATACCCTCCAGAACCGCACACCATACTGACCAAAGGGGATCAGTAAGAACACAACCTGCAGAAGGTCAAACAAGCAAACAACATGAAGAAAAAGAGGTTGAATAGGAAAACAGTAAGTAGGACAACTGAAGAGAGAGCTTGATTTACAATTTGAGAAAGATATCCAAATTCTGACAAAATGTTCTGTGTAGCCCAGCAGCCCAAAAGAGAGCTAGATGAAGCTCCAGAAACTTACAGGGGCAAACCATTTGATTCAACAAAATCATGCCATGCTTTGCAGAATTAAGAGGGGAATTACCCCATATGTTTATTCTGTGTAACTACTTGTGATCCAGGTAACTGATAGATCTGTTTACTAGTATAATTTATAAGAACTATCATAGCTTGGATGATGGTTTTTTCTCTAATTCTATGATCTAAAGTAAATCAGATGCATTACCGATTTTTATTTTGCCATTTGGGAACACTGTCCTGTAACAGATTCACTACTGGAACCTAGCTTAGACAAACTTTACACATTCACTGTGGAGAGTAAAAAAAAAATTTGAAAAACAATCTCAGTTTCTCAAAATGTCAGAGATGTGAGACTTATAGTTTACTGCCTTACCCAAGGAAAACAATTACTTTTTAAAGCTCCTAGTAATCAAAACTTTTTTTAAAAATCAGTTTTTACGTATCACGAAAGGAGGAAAAACAGCAGACAACAAGCCTGAAAAGTCAGCCAAATTACTAAAAAGCTTTGGTAATGGTGAAGCCTACAAGGCTTGCCCTGCAGAAGAAGCAAAGGTAAATACCAGGCAGCTGGGCTGGTTCAAAAGGGAGATGAGGACAGGTGTGTGAACAGGAACAGCCTCAGCGGACCCATGCATGGAAATCTCACACGATTTCCTGTTCTCTCCCAGAGGCAGCCCCTTCCTGCCTTGCTCAGGATGATCTGACCTTGGGAGTGGAAACTACCACCGCTGCCTCGGGACCTCTCTTCCTGTCCCCCAGCTCCCCAGGGTGCTGTGTCCCGCTGTCTGCACCGCTCCCCCACGCAGCAGCCTCTTCCCACTTCCGTGGCCAGGAGCCATCCCCTTTCCGATACAACCAACAGCTGAACCATGTGCCAAAAAAGCCCTTCTCCACCTCCCTCTAAAAACTTTCATTATGCTCATCTTTAGCACTCCCCTTGTAAGCAACAACCTACTCGCCCTACACTGTGTCCCAGGCTGCTGCTCAGTGTGTGAGGAAGACGAAGCTTTCCCTGCCACAGGGGAGGGGAGGAAGCAGATATGAGCAGCCCTGCAAAGCACAGCACACTGCTTTGAGATGGGACGAGGCAAGAGCTCCTGCAAATAGCTGCCATTTGGCCCTTGCAAATACTTACTGCTCCTGCCACCATAATCGGTGGCCACTCTCTAGGGTTTCATAGGAAACGGCAGGAGAGATATCAGCTGTGCTGCAGCGTGATCTTCTCAAACAGGTGGTCCTCATCTCCTCCAGGGACAGGCACAGGAGGAACAGACATCTGAGCCATGACTTTGCAATTCAGTAGGATTACTTGCCTTTCCCTGTCCCTCTACTTTTGGAAAAATCTGCCTGCTTTGCATGTGCCTGAAGCTGCCTTCATAATAACATTTAGAGCCCATGCAATACTCAGCAGTCACCCAATCTAATGAAAACCCTTCACCTGTGATTCTAGGTTAACCTACATTTTGCTTTCAAACTTGATAGTTTGATCCACAAGAGATTTCTTTTGCCAGTGTTATTTATTTTAGCCACCGCTGTATTTGTCTTTCAGTATTGGTAGGATTGGGCTAATATCCATTAAAAGTGTAATAGTACAATATTAATGTACGATCTTTCTTTCACAGTGTAACATATTAGCAGGCTTTTTGGGCATTTTTTGTTTTCTTTTTGAGATCCCATGACACAATTCAAACCACCATTAAATTAAACAGGTTCTTCCATTTTTCAATCTCACTTGTCCCTCACATGAAGCTGCATTTCAGTGAGGCTGGCTGCTCAGTTTGGTTGCAACTTGCACCAAAGATAATAGAGATGTGAAGGATAAAGTTTCTGGGGTTTTGTTTTTATTTGTTACATAAAAGGAATATACTTTTAGTTGAAACTGAACTAAAAAAACAATGTTATGAGCTGTATTAAATTTTAAAATTGCTAAAATCAGTTAAACATCAGATTTTTTCATCCACGTGTATGTTCTAATACAGCCAGTATCAAACTTAACTATTAAGGACTCGTTATGCTCTATCCAAAAAATATTGCTCTTCAATAAATACCTGACTTTATTTACCTAAATTTTACATGATTGCAAAACTCTTCAGTTGAAGCTGATAATCTTACTCAGGAGTAACAACCATTAGTTGCACACAGCATTTTTGCTTTTCTAAACCATACTACTCCTTTCAATGCCTAGAAACAAAATACTGAGCAATATAAGCAGTAGCAGTAAAGACATGCCAGATACTAACTTTATCAAAATATTTTACTTCTACATAATCACTCATAATCTGTATTAACTTGCATTAATCTCACTCATCTCAGCTACTGTAATATTTCCTTTCCACAGAGTCAGTCCTGCTGAAATACTGTGGCTTATATGATTAAACATTTGGATTGTTGATTTATTTAAAAACCTGATTCAGTGATCTGTCACTGGACAGGTTCCCCAGCCTGTGATGTTGCCAAAGTAAGCAAATTTATTTCATTGATATAAAATTCTTTGGCAGCATAGCATTCCCACACAGTCTCTGGGTTCTTCAAAGAAGCTTGATACTGAAGCTGAGAAGACCACAACCCTGTTTTCAAGAGAGTATTTGGTAACAAGAGACACAAGCCCATTATAGCAAAAACAGGACTTTCTCCACACCCCTGAGTAAGCATAAGGAGCACCGAATGCTCTTGCTGTTGCTCCAAACAAGTTTCTCTCACAGGTAGAATAACAGGGCTTAGTACTTACTAGAATACTGTAAGTCACCTAGCCAGCCAGGGACAAGAGTCATTGCATGGGAAAGAAAATAAAGGCTTTCCTACAAACACTGTGAAGAAAGCAGTGTTTTGTTCCTTCAGAGGAAATACTGCTCCTTTAATCTGCATGGCACGTCCCAAGATTTAGGAAGATGTGCACGGAGATATTAGCATGGATATTGGACAGGACAGACCAGCTCTGATGTCCAGGCCATCAACCAAGGGTGTTTTTTGAGGCAGACTCCTTCTAACCATGGTTTATCAAACAAGCCTTCAATGTAGTAGTCTATCAAAAAGTCCTGCAGTAAAAGGTTTTTTACTTTTTGGCAGCAAAAATCTGGGAAATGCTCAGTAACATTTATTATGTAGCCTGGTCAGCCTTTAAACCTGTGAGTCTAGGGAACTGGAGCACCTCTATTTAGAGGAAAGGCTGCGGAAGCTTATAGTCTGTCTAGCCTGGAGATGACTGGGAAGAGATCTTACCAATGCATACAAGTGTCTTAAGCATGGGTGTGGAGAAACTGAGGCCAGACACTGCTCAGAGGTGCCCACTGACAGGACAAGGGACACTGGGTACAAACTAAAACACAGGAAGTTCTGTCTAAAAAGAAAAGCTTTCCACTGAGGGTGACAGAGCACTGGAACAGGCTATCCACAGGGGCTATAGAGTCTCCTTCCCTGGAGATATTAAAAACCTGCCTGGATGCACTCTGCTATAGTTGAGCCTGCTATAGCAAGGGGGTTGAACTACATGATATCCAGGGGCCCCTTTCAACCCCAACCATTTTTTGCTTCTATGAAAAGGCTAATTTAGGTGATACAGTACCTCCATTTCAAAAAGACATACTGGGTGATATATAGCTTCAGAGATTTTCTAAGCTGTGAATTGCTGCTGTGTATATAAACCCAGTCCTCACAGCACCCAGTCTGGTACACAGCAAAAGTAAATGCTGCAGTAGGGACAGGCTGATCAACTCTAATTTATTGATCAGTTTAATATAATCTGTATACAACACCACTTGATTTTACAAGCCAGTGTTTATAAATTCTTCAGGAAACATCACCTCTGCTAGTATAGAAACATTTCTGTCTTGCTAATGCAAGAAGTAACATATTTCTGTCCATCCCCATTTAGCTATAGAGCTGTATCAAACCTAACCGATAGTCTTGTAGAATATATGCAAAGCTGATTCATTAAGTGCAATTTTTAAACCCTAATACAAATGGATTTTACAAACTGATTTGGATTAACCAAGTCTGGCTGTGCTTCCATCTGGAAGTTGTATTTTATAACTCTAGCCACATCTTGAAAAACAGATTCAGATGTTTGGAACAAATTCAGAACAGTTGGAAGAAATTCTAGGTACAAATGAAAAAAAAAAATAAAAATTGAGCTTTAATGTCTCTGTGGTCTCAGTTTTCTTCCAAGTAGGCATTTATTACCATGGTGTTTAGGGACTTGAGGGACAAGGAAAGAATCTATGTTATTACATATGACATATTTACTCACGTGAATTGACAGTTTATTATTTCTCTTACTACTCTCTAACATTTTAAGTCTATCCTGATAAAGGTACACAATGCTGAATGGCAAGTTAAGAAACCCAGTTAAGAAACATGGTTGAACCATCTGGTCTATCCACAAAGATTTTCTGCTAGGAAAATTGTCTTTACGTGAAACAGGAAAATTAATATCATCCCTACGGTGAGGACACATCAATATCCATATAAAAATGCCTTTTTTACAGCAGAGCTTAGAGCCTTTGAGTTGTGTTAGTATAAAACATTGCCTCTTAAGTGTTGTACAGCATACGACAATGTGAAGTACATAACTTCTTTAATTAGGTAAAACCATCATCAAACCATTTCACTCTGAGCCTTCATCTCTGAAACCCTACGTTAATGTTGAAACAGTTTAATTTCTCAAAACAAACACTTCACACAAGGACAGATGAGCATTAGAGAAGAAAGAATTCATTTTGAAAGCTAACACAATCAGAACTTTTTCTGCCTTGAAAGGAAAAACTAACCTTATGCCTTTCCAGCTTGCTTAAAATAACTGTGAAGCCATAAACAGGAAAGTCAAACAAGAGAAATGTGCCCAAACTTCTCAAAAACATGATGTTGTAGATGGTAGAAGGCAAACGACAAAACAAGATTTCCTCTCCACCCACACCATTCAGAACAGATGCTCTAGAAATCCCACAAACACACAGTTTTTCTCTCATTGCATATACAATTTTTCTGACTTACCTAGCCTTTTTGCTGGTCTTGGGTTTTGGCGTGGTATTCTTTGCTTTCTTTTCCTTTGGCTCTTTAGGGGTCTTAGGGACTTTGGGGGTCTTGGGTTCCTTCTTTTCCTTGGGTTCTTTAGGATCCTTCGGTTCTTTTTTTGCCTTGGGCTTTTTCTTTTTCTTCTTGTCTTCTTGGGAGCAATCCACTGAGTTTCTGCTTAGATTCTGGCTGTCAAGCCCCCCAGGAAAGTCTTCCTTACCAAAACCTTTACTGGGACCTTCAGCAGCAATGTGATTGTTTTTCTTTTTCTTTTTCTTTTGCTGAGGCTGCGGCTCAATTGACGGCAGATAATCATCGCTTTTCACTAGCTGGGTATTCGGTCCACTAACCTGAGTCATATCCGGCACTGGTTTCTCTAAAAAGGGTTCCGACGGAGAATGCTGAGAGAGATAAATAGAAATAGATATTGGAGATCTGCAACTTTGATTTCTAAAACTTTGCTCTTGTGGAGCATGAGGTAACAGAGGGAGAAAATATTAAGTGCAAGATTAATCTATTAATAAGAGTCAGCATATCTGAAACACTAAAACAGTAAAACAGTAAAGAACAAAGCTTTTTGCAGTCAGAACAGTCACAAAAGATCAGAGATTTTTCATATATCAAGGGTAAAATTATTCTAAAGCTTATATAAAGTGGAAATATAGAAAATATTTTGTCTTCAGCACATCAATGCGAAATAAAAGCAATTGTTGTTTCAGACATTTCAAAATAGTTGTTAGTAGAATTATTACCTTATTACAAATTATTCAGCTGCAGTGGATATTTGTCCTTTGGGGAGAAAATTGTAAAAGTTTGTTCTAGACATTTGAAGAAGAATAACAGTATATTCACGGGCTATATTGATAAAAAATTAATTAAGTTATTTTACATTAGTTCATCTGTGACAGGAGGTATTTTGACCAGCAAGTGAAGGATTAAGCCCCTTGAAAATGTGATACAAGGTTACATTTTTATGTGTTAGATCCACTGCTTCCAGCTTGTACTTGAAATAGATTTATTCCTGCTCCAAATTGGACAGAGAACTATGGCAAGTGCTTATGAATCTGCATAAGCGTTCTATTTCAAAGTCTTTATAGCATACCAGATTAACACCAAACTTATAAACTACAGGAAAACCTATGTATAATTACATAAATGTTAAACGTCCAGACTAAAATATATTGGATATATTGACAACTATTTTCACCTCAATGGTTCTGCTCTACACATGGGCCTGCAGTCAAAAGATATCTAAGCCTACCATGACTTTGCAGCATATCAAAGCTCTGACCTGCTTCTCCCTGCCTGCCCATGGTTATAAATGCAGGATGACAGTGCTTTTCTAGGAGAAAAGTAATAGCATGACACTGTACTGATGCCTTTCTTGCATCTACATATATGGTCAGAACATTTTACCCACCCTCTTTCCCTGTTTCTCCTCCTTTTCTGTTCTCTAAAAATTAAGTCAGGATGATTCTAGGGGGATGAGTTCCTCATTAATCATGGTGTCAAAGGACAGCCATTTGAGATGTTTGATCTGTTAAGTTGTGGAGAAGGAAAACTTACAACAAATCAGAATTTTACTTGTAGGAAAAGCAGTGGCAGTGTAACTGTAATGTTCTTTGCATTTCCTTTTCTCCACTTTTTTTTCCAAATGGCACTTACTGTGAAGTGGCAAGCATGCACATGAATGACTACAAAACCAATCCCTGAGCACAAGGAAAACGGATGGGCATACACAGACATCTACTTCAGCCACCTTGATCTAAATAGAAATACACTTAAGACTTAGGAAACAAAATTCTTGATGATATTACATGAGAAAGTGAATACATGTGTATATTTCCAAATATATAATTTTCTGAAGGAAAACAAACCGAACCAGTGCAGTCCTAACTGCTTCTGCCATTTCTTCACAGTAACATAAACCCACTGTGCACTGAACATACTCACATACTCAGAAGCAAAAGGAGCAAGGCTGTCAGGAAGATAAGAATTTTTTCTACTGCTTGGGAGAGGTCTGAATGGTACATGCTACACACTCCAGGTCTCCATGGAAGAGACAGAACAAGCAGGAAGGCCTGAGTAACAGACTGATGGTCTGGGTCTCTTGGCTTAATCAAGAACTTTCAAGGGTGACTTCTGCATATTTCTGTCCTCCAGAAAGTTTATTAAGCTCCCTTTTTGTGCAACAAAAGTTGCAATGGAAATCAGTTCCAATGACAACCCAACACACTCGTTGCATTAGCACTGCATCAATCAGCCCCTCAAGAGTACCTCATGTTAGGCATTGTGAAATATGAATCAACCCCTGTACAAAAAACACCTTTTTTCTAGAAATATGTAAAATTCCTAGAAATGCTGTAATATTCACAAAAACTGGGTGCCTGTATGGAAAACACTCTCCCAGAAAGTTAGTGGTAACAATGACCTTTGCAGTCCAATTACACATTACATAAAATGGAGATTTTTTTTTTTGCATGTTCTGATTGGTTGTGAATTTGGTTGGCTGAATTAAGTGTTTCAGATTTGCTATATGACACAGAATAAAACTGTCTTCTCCGTACTTCAGACTGTTATGTGCTTGCACTAACCATTATTTTTAGGTAGGAAAATACAGGAATATTACTGAGATCATCTGTAAGTACTTCTAATCACTGAGTTTTCAGAGCAGTACCTTTAACCTGTATTTTCACAATATAGTCAATATAATTCTGCATTATCTGCTATTTTGTATCTCATGCATCCTACATTTTGCAGAAATTTCAAATGCAAGTTTCACCATTTTTTTTCACTGAGCTGTCCCCTACCATCCTCAATCCTGTTTTAAAATACTGCTCACCTGCTATATATAACATACAAGAACCCCAGGGTTTCCTTTCCATTATTTGTAAAATTTGTATTGAGAAAGTACCTTGAATTTGTCACTACATTATTAGTTTGCCATCTTAAGAGAGACTTTTGCAATTACCTAGAAGCTTATGTATTAGGCACAACTTTCTAGAACAGGTCAGAATCAGTTGTTTTTTCTTCCTCTTATGCATATGATACAGCTAAGCCAACAAATATTAAAATATTAAAAACCACAAGAAATCCAGTAATGCCAAGTACATTTAATTTTATTTTTTTTTTAAACTGCAACTTCATTAGTGGTATTACCATCACTAAAATCAATATTATGCTTTATAAACTTCAGTATTCAACAAAAATGAATCCTTGCTGCCTTTGTAAGACCTGTGGGTTGTTTTTGTTTGTTTAAGTCTGAACAACAACTTTCAACAATCATAAGCAAATCTGAAAGGGAAGCTTTCCAAATCTCCACAACTCCAGTGTCAACCCTTCATGACTTGACGTTTGCAGTTTTAATATAAAGTCTGTCCAGAAGGTAAGGCAGGGATTGCTGCCACACTCTAGTACCCTGTGAAATTTCTGATTCTTACTTTTCAGAAACCTTATCCACAAGAGTCATTGTCAGGCTCTAAAACAACTGAAGACTATACATTAGACTAAAACATTGTGCCTGAAACAAATACTAAAATAATCCAAACTGCCTTTTATTTAAAGGATCGAGTTATGTGCATCACCAAGCATAATAATACTATGATTTGGGTTCATATCGTTCAGAATTTCTGGCACATTGAAGCTACAAAAAGACAATTCTGCCCCCTAATTAGGCTTTGTAGGTTGTATTTGCTATTACTTGAAAATATATTACTTTTGCCACACGCCACTCCCCTTGCATTTTGGCACATTTTGTAACTCACTTATACATGATTTTCTAAATTGTAGCACTCTTTCAAAGAAATTGCTGCTAATACTTTTATTTTTCTAGGAAGTCTGTGGCTGTACTTCTGCAATATGCTAAAACCGTTTATCCCTAACTGACAACGCCACATTGCTCCCTAGTGTGAAGCTGTGTAGAAGCAGCACAAATCTACTGAGAAGAGACTGGAAGCAGCTTGAAAGATGCATTTTCTTACCCCAAACCAGTTGTCTGCTCTTTCTTAAGTAGGGAGAAAAGGAAGAACAACAGGCTTTCACTATAAATATTAGATTAAGCCTAACACAGGGAATTATTTCAAATAGTTCTACTTCTTTAAATCTAGAAAGGATTAGCTGTAGTTACAGGGTCACAATTTCTATTTCATTCTTCAATGAAAGAACCCCATTTTCCATTCATAGATTTTTAAAAAATGTATATTACAAGTTTTTATTTAAAAATTTAAACAAATTATCTGCATACTTCACAGAAATTGCTTCTCCTGCTGCTTTTAGTAGTAACAAAGCCATAATTCAGTATGTGAGTACATAATTTAATCTTCCATGGGAAGGAAACCAGTGGAGATTAAACACAAATAGGTAGTATTCATCCTATTTGATATTGCAGCAGAATTATTTTTGGTATTATTTGAAATAAGGTGAAAAAGGTGCTCAAAAATATTGGTGTGTTTACTAGACCCACATCTCTTTAAATCTTTTAGAGAAAAGCTGTTTTTGTAAACATTTAACAAAGAACAGATGGCCTGTTTTAATCATGTGAAAAAACCTGGAGCTCACATTAATACTCCTACCAGCGACTACTGGGGCTAGTCACCTCCCTAACCAGCAGCATGGCAGAGTCTTCAGTAATTCCATTTAATTTTACAATGGACATTTTCTCATCAGTTCCCACTGCTCGACAGTTAATCAATGCTATTAACATGCAATATCACAATGCAGGACACTCCTAAAGATTGCAGCTTATTAGAGAAAAACAGAGATTCTTCAAGAAGCCCGAAGTGTTAAAACAATTTGTGGCACAACAGGCTGCACAGCATTGTCAGTGAGAGCCAACAACATGCAAGGAAATAAAAAAATGAAAACACTGTTAGAGAAATAGAATTGTCTGTTTCTATACACCAAGATTTCTGGAATTCAAACCTATTTTTGAGTTTCCAAATAGGTATCACCAAGACTTGGAAAAATTAAAGCTATTTTGCCTGTGTTTCACAGCTTTTAGACTGTAAGCTCATTCTCCCCAGCCCAGAGCAGAGAGAGCTGTCTCAAACCAGGCCTGTTATGTGAAGTAGCAAGATGGACAAGATGTAGGATTAATCCAGTGAGGGTGAGTGGCAGGGAGGGAGTTTAAGGAGGAGAGTCTTTCTCTTGCTCGAACAGGGACTGAACCACAATCAACTGTACTGGAAGCAGCTGAGTGTCAGTTCCCTAACAGAACAGCAACTTGAGCCAATATTGAGCTTTACAAAGTATGGAGCAAGAGCAGCAAGGTATGTGACGTGACTCAGCTAACTTTTTGAAATTTAAACATCAGCACCAAACAATGAACCATTAAAAAAACCTCAACTTTTTACCAGGACTACACATTCATTTCCCTCGTGGGTATTATTTCCAGATTCCATGGTCTTTTCCATATTTAAACAAAGATCTACAACAGCAACACTTCATTGAAATTTTCTTAAACGTTGGTTTATTCAGTTGTCTAACAGTAAAGCAAGTGCTCAATCAGTCCCCACTGACTTCAAAACACAAACCTCTTTGGTATGATCTCCACAGAATGGATAATTTCACTTTAGGTAAATCATTGCGGAGTATTTTCAACTGCAAGCCCGTTCAATTATCACCTTCACTTTGGAGAAGTTAAAACAGCAACCTGTGCAAATTCTTTGAAAACAGAAGACAGACTACAGCATGCTTCCAGCAGCAGCTCTACCTAGTGCCACAGAGATCAGTCATTTTGAATTTATATCCTTCCTGATGGGAAAGCCCAAAAGGTGTTAAAAGCCATCACATAACCTAATTGCTCCATGATTTTTCCTTTCAAAGGTTGATGACAAGATTCATTCTCCTTCTGGATTATTTAGAATGAACTACTCATCTTGACTAATTTGGAAAGTTTCTGTGTCATGTCTCTACACATTGCTTTGTCCCTGCAGTTCTCAACAAGTCTTATGGATGCTTTCAGCATCAGCCTCTCTTAGTGCCCCCTCAGTGTATAGCATGTGTCACCCTTTCTAGACCTCCATAAATATTTCTCTGGCATTGTCCATATGCAAAGTTCACATATCAGTAAAAACTCCAGAGTAAACAGGAATCACCACCACCTCCAAACCTCTGGCCAAATGCCAGTACCTACGTTCAGCAAAAGCTGTACAGTATTTTTTCCTATAGTAGGTGAAGTCCAGAAACATCCTCAAGACTACATTCATACCTGCAACTGTTTCAAAAATATGTTTTACCAATCAGTTTCTTCTCCTTTATTGTGAATGATGATCCCATCCCTTTTCTGTGAAACTACTACCTTGAACATGCGTAGATTCCTTTTACTGTACTATATGAAAATACTTAATAATAAATTTAAAATATTTTTGGCAATATGATTCTGTTTAGAAACAACTGGTATCTCAGTAATTCAGAAACCCTCTTAAGAAAATTATAGTTCCAAAGGGATAACTGGGATTTATAAACCAACAAGTGCTGCCAGTGATCTCTGCAGTAAAAGGAAAGAGATCACACCACATGAGAATGAAGTCTATTTTGCAAATAGGCTTGAAAGGAATCTAAATTTCTTGACATACCTCTTCAGAGCACAGATGAAATTGTATAAAAACAGAAGTTCTATTAATACCTTTCTAGCAAGACAAAACAACTATGCATGAAAAAAGTTAATGTTTTAGCAGAGTGCTGCTGCAATGCCATTTTATTTCCTAATCAAGTCTTAGGAGAAAACAGAATAATCTGAGACTATGCTAAGTCATATTGCTCAGTTACTGCTCCTGGAAACCTGTAAAAATTGTACAATTACGAACAAGTTATAACTTGCTGATTCAAAGTTTTTTGAAAAACTCTGAATTAAAAAAAAAAATCTAATGGCAACAGCATCCTAACAGTGGAGTGGAAGTGACTAAATCCAATTCTAGTGCCCTCAATTACCACTGTAAAACTACCATAATTTCTGATTTGGTGGAGCTGAAAATATCACCCAATTACAGTATTTGGAGGAATAAAAACATGCTACACAAAATACAGAGTCTTTTAATTGAATCTCAGCACAGCTACAGTAATAGAATTATTTATTTACCGGTCATGTACTCTGTGAAGAAACACAGATAACAAAAGACAAATGATACTCATGCGGCTATCCAAAAAGCAAACATCCCATTATAATTTTACAGTAATCATATGTAGTGTTTTGTGCTCACAGAAAAAGTGAAACACATTACTAAGCCTATGGAATATCAGCCAGTGCAATGAGTGCTGACAGTTTGTTCACAGCTCAAGAAACTACTAACTTGTCCCATAAGAGAGCTCCTAGATTGCTGTCCATTGATCAGAATTGATCAGAATCAGTGTTGATCAGGCAATCTCAGACAGCTGTCACCTCCACAGTGATGAAGCATGCATCCTCCAAAGTGGCTCTACATATAAGACACTGCAACAGCTACCACAACGACTGCATGTAACTGGTGATGTAATGGTCAACAAGACAAACGTTTTATTAATACTTTTTTGCTGGAGATTTGCACTTTGCAATATAGACTGACTTAGCAGTATAAGGTTACCCCTAATGCAAGCAGGGCAGGTTCTAAATCTTACATAACAGCAGCCCGACTGTCTTCTCTCCATCATCACTATGTAACTGGTTGAGGACTCATGATCCTGGCAAGTTTTTACTAGCTCTAGCTGCAGAGACACATAGAACGGGTGGGACAATTAGGTACTGAATTATACTGGTAAAAACTTATTGCTCATGTTGACAGCTTGTCCACCTCAAGCCTGCCCTCGGTGCATGGCCCACAGGAAAAGGAAACTTCACTTTGCATGTGCTCCACCATCAAACAGAAGACATGCCAGAACATGCCAACATGTTTAACCACAGAAGTTGTTGATGGTCAGACATGAGGATCTTAAAGGTCAGACTTTTTCAACCTGAATAGTTCTTTGATTCTGCCATGTAACATCTCTATTGAAAACTGCGTGTATTCTCTTTGTGAAGTTACATCTGTGAAGTTATTACAGCTATCAAGATATATATCAAGACATATATCAAGATATAGTGCTTATTAGAAAATTCCCTGGATTAGAGAATATCCAGGAGATTTACCAATAGCCTTTTCCAACCCCTCTAAGACAAGGTGATGGCTGCTTATCACCAGGCAAGATAGGGAAGTCACACAGTAAAGTAAGAACGTGTCAGGACGAAAGAGTCTCCAGAGAACCTAGTACAATATTTCAACTTCTCCAGTAAAGGGGGAATACAGGGGAGGAAACATCTGCACATACTCAACCAAAACAGTAATAATTAAATTGCTCTTATTAAATAAATTAGTGTTATAAAAGACTAACCTAACATTTTAGCATATATACAGGCTGAATTGTTGCTCTTAGGCTTGCCTGCATGCTCCTCACAGCCCCTTTGCACAGCATTTCCTCCAAAACAGTCAAATGCAAACACCCTCCTTTCTCTTGGGCACAGCCATGCTCTGAAATCCAAGGTCCTGAGGGGAGAGACAAAACTGTACTGCTCTGTACAAGCGGCCTCCTCTCTTCACCAGCAGAATTCTCTCATTCAGCTGCTGAATGTCAAGTGCGCAGAGATCCATCCTCTCTGCAGGGTGACCTGTTCCTACATCACGTTGTATTGCTATCACCATAGTTTACGATGCCCTGGTACCAGCTATGATTTCCACTAAACACCCTGTTTCCCACCTAGGAAAATAAAACAGTCCTGGCTGACTTGGTAGATTAAGAACCTAGAGCCTGCCCACAGTAATAAGAATGATAAATGTCCTCTAAAACTTTGCTTTTTCTACAGAAGAATAAAGTTGCTCAGAGAACCATTTTCAGAGGGACCTTAAATACATCATACATACTCATATCAATAATCTTTCTGTTATCAAATTTAAATCACAGTGACATGCAGCAAACGGCACCAGGTTTATGAATACAGAGAAAATCAAAGACAAGCATACATGGTACAAGTGCTGGTTCTTCTGACCACAGACAACTGAAAAAGTTCCATCTGTGCTTTCACTGCTTCGAGTAGTAGTAGCAGTAATAGCATTACACACACAACAGCAAGAGCATGTCTGCTCTGGTAGTTTCTTCCCCCACTTTTTCTAACACCCAAGAGTTACAGGAAAACTTATTTAACAGGCTACAAATGCAAAAAATATGTGGTTATGAGTAATAAGATACTATATTGTATGTTTACTTGATAAGTACATACTATTAAGAAACTAAAATTACAAGGTGTATATGCTAAATCAGAAGCAATACTTCTTTTTAGATTTGCCAAACCTCTAATAAAGTATTATTTATCTGAATTCAGAAAAAGTACACTTCACCTTCTTGAAATGTATAATAAAAAGTTTACTTTAGTCTAAGGAAGGGAGAACAGCTATAGAGAGATGGGCAGTATGTTTGGGATGGTTTTTTTCATTAGATTAAGCTGAAGACTTGCAGACCAGGAAACATTTTTCTCCTGCCTCCTCTGCAGCATTTAAGGATCAAGTAAATACAAATGACAGAAATGTCTACCTGTCTGACGAACATCCTGTGAGCTCCAGTCCATTGTGTATAAGGACAATACTAATGCTTTTTAACAATGAATCACAGAATCATAGCATATCCCTGGGTTGGAAGACACCCACAAGCATCACCAAAGACCAACCCCTGGCCCTGCACAAGACACTCCAAGAGCCACATCATGTCCCTTAAAACATGCAAATGCTTCTCTTTCAGGCTTGGGGCTTTGACAACTTCCACTCTGAGCCTGTTCCAATACCCAGCCACCTCTGTAGAAAAACCTTTTTCCTAATATTCAAACCAAAACTGCCCTGACACAGCTTCATACCATTCCCTCAGGTCCTCCCATTGGCCACCATGGAAAAGAGGATTAGTGAATGCCGCTCCCCACACTTCCCTTCATGAGGAAGTTATAGACTGCAAAAGGATCAAACTGCAACAGACTGTAAGGAAATCCACTAGGAGCAGATGGGCACCATGTGGCTACAACTGCATATTGCCCCAATCTAATTACTTGGCACCACTACATGCCTCTGTATTTATTTTTTTTTACAACATGCCTGTGCCAGAAAGTCCTCAAACTCAACCTCCAGGGTGCCCTGAAGGCACCCTGCTTGTGCATGCACACCTTAGTGGCCTTTCTTCTGGGCTTCTCTTCCAGTCTTGGGAAGCTTCAGAAAAGACACCAGCCATAGACAGTCCTTTCTGATGCAATTCACGCTCTGTTTTGTCATTCTTACCTGCCCCAGGGCAACCTCTCACCCCTCTCCTGAGGGTAAGGGTCTTCAAGGGGTCTAGCCCACCTCTGAGAGTGCCATCTCTCTCAGAGACAGCCTGGGGACCACAGCTGCCCAATAACCTCACTCGTAGACATGACTGACTTCAGTTCTTAGCAACTGAAGAGCACAACATCAAACATTCATAAAACAGCAAGATAGAAGCAGAGTAAAATGCTTTCAGGTGTATTTTTAGGCCATTATATTTATTAACATTTGATGTTTGTTCTAATACAGTAGGAATAGATATAACTTCTCTACCACTTTCCTAACTCCTTCTTTATACACCTAGGAAAACAAAAGCCCAACATTTTTGTTTTAAAAGTTCCCTACCATCAGCTTCTTGTTAAACATCCATGTTAAAAAAGCCTGGACATATTAAAAATATACCAATCATAATTTAACAACAAACATGCATCAGATGACACAGCTGGTGCAAAGAGGATGCAGTTCACAGAGTCTTTACCAAGAACTTTATCACTTTCCCTATCTGCACGCCCTCATCAGAGAAAGAACAAGTTTTCCCCAGAGGTATAAATATGTATATCATGTTCAAATAGTTCAAGGAAAGGGCAATGGCCTCAAATGTTAAAGATTTCAACAGATGTGAAAAGGACTAGAACCCCATAGTTTTTACTCCTGTCCATAGAAAGGAGGTCACACCAAAGTCCCAAGATAATTCCATAATACCATCTATAAGTATTTTTGTTAAATCACAGAGCATTCTGAATTTTCCCTGGTTTGCAATAAGGTATTTTTATAATTTCACCAAGATATCTCGCAGCTAAGAATGTACCAGATTGAGAAAAATTAGCTGAAAGCATTAGAAGAAACACCACCAGCACAGATTAATACACTTTGATTTCAGTTTGGAGCTGACAAACATTCACTTCAATGGTATTTTATCTGGATGACTGGAAGAGACTTACTAGGCAAATAATGCAATATTCTTTTTCTTTCTTTGCCATCTTCCCCCTCTGCAAGGTGAAGTTGTACAGTATCCACAAGCAAAAGATTAAATCCTTTTCATTCATAACTTGTGCTGGTGCCCCCCCCCCCCTTTTTTTTTTACTACAACTTATACTCAGGTCTTTTCTCCTACATTTTTTTAAAAACCCACAATTCTCTGATGACATAGACTTCTAATACTGTAAAATACTAAGGTCCCACCAAAAAAAAAAAAAAATTTTCAACTACTCTAAACCAATTTTTTTATTTTTATTATTTAATTATTCTAATTTTTACATTTGCTAACTTATTCTGATTAAAAGAGCCTCATCCCAGAATTTC
>VWZN01003329.1:27198-69901 GCA_013396955.1 Regulus satrapa
ACTACAACTTATACTCAGGTCTTTTCTCCTACATTTTTTTAAAAACCCACAATTCTCTGATGACATAGACTTCTAATACTGTAAAATACTAAGGTCCCACCAAAAAAAAAAAAAATTTCAACTACTCTAAACCAATTTTTTTATTATTATTATTTAATTATTCTAATCTTTACATTTGCTAACTTATTCTGATTAAAAGAGCCTCATCCCAGAATTTCCTCTCAAAAGATCGTATTTGATAAATATGGTTACTATGTTTTCTGATACCATAAAATTATATCCACCGTATCTTAATCAAGCTGTCTCTACTGTTTGTCTACTCCAAATCTCAAAGTGTTTAATTGCTGCTGTTTCAATCTCATAGTAAAGGTTACCACACTTAATACTAGGAGATTCATAATTTAAAACTGTAATTTTAAGTTTTGACATTCTAAATGCCATTTTCTTAATCACAAAGAAATACCACATCATGAGAAAAAAAGAAACTCCAAAATCCCACTGCCACAATCACTTTTACTTCTATTAGATGTCCCAAATAAGTTGGAATTACTTTTCAACCCCATTTTTATCTGGTATTAAACTGTTCTTGTTCAGTAGAAATTCAAAACCTTTCTTCAGGCACTGACCAATGAGTCAGCCTGCAAGTGAAAGAGTAAACATGCAATCTTGTCTTGAAAAGATTCCTTTAAGTTCACTATAACCCTAAGAAAACACACTGTAAGTTATAAATATTCTTTTAATTGTAGTCTAAATGATCTAAATATTTAAAATACTAAAAAATGAAGAATAATTGTTGTTACTAAACAAATTTTATGCCCTACTATTTAACTTTCTACAGTAGTATCTGTAGTAACCTATGGCATGACTCTTCCATAGTTACTCTACAACTGCTGCCTCATGCAGCTCACAGGCTGGATGAGGCTTCTAGATTAAATTAGATCTAAATGACTATGGCATTAGCCTGAAGAAGAGACTCATGTTACCTTGAAAACTTAAGTACAGAAAAGGGAAAGACTATGAGGAACGAACATCAGTAAAGATAAGATACTTCTTCCTACAAGTTTCAACTCATCATGATACTCTTTTTTATTTTCCTAGATGGACTTTTGTTTGGGGTTTTTTTTCCCCCCCTTTTCTTTTACATTACATACTCATTTCTTACTGAGAGGGGTTTCCAGCAAAGGACTTGCCATGGACCTTCTTGAAAACTGCTCAATGATGACTGCAAGAAAGCACCTACTTGGATAACTACTGGCTTCAGCTTCAGAGCAATACAGCCCAGCATAATGCACACAGAGAAGCCCCAAATCCCATTACTATCACTCTTGCCTCAGGCAACTCCCTATGCCTCTGTCCTGGTTTACTCACATGTAAAATGGAGAATACACCCTATAGGAGACTTTAGGTGATTAAGGAGTTCGTAGTTGGTGAAGTTTTTCAGTATTATGATTAAAATTGCTGTTTAAAAAGCTCATTTAGCTATTTTTACAAAGATAAGAAGAGAGGCACTGTTTGCAGGAAAAGTCCGCCTGGTTCAAGGGATTCAGTGACATTCATTACTGGGTTTACTGGATAATATACAGTCAAAAAAGTAACAGGCCATCCCTCAAACAATAAAACAAAAGTAATGAAACAGCTATTTCTATCACAGAAGGTTACATACACAGATTACATCCTATTTTATAGGCATGGGGAACATGTGTCAGTCCTACTTCAGGTCTTTTTTAACTACAGCTTTGCAGCTTGCCATCATTCCATAAACACACTTAAATTTTGTGTGCTAAGTAACATAGTTTAATATTTTCTGCCATTTACTTAGCTCTTTCTTGATACATACTTTCAAAAAGTATATATAAATGTTACAACCAAACCTTCTTGCCAACTGGAGATAGAACAAGGCTGAGTCCTTGGATGGTAACAAACAGTTACAGTTTTCTAATGCCCTCATCACATCCCTCCTTCAGAGCCACCGATGCGTACAGCGACAGAAATACTGGAAAGCTGTAAGTATCCCGTATTAAGTATGTGGGAAAACAACAAAGAAAAGTTAAAAGCTGCTATTGTTCCTCATATACATGCATTTACTAATATATACATATGTATTCCAACATTTAACTTTCAGTGTTTACATTGTTTCTAATGATGTCTGACTCTCTTCCCAAATTGCAGCTGTTCCCATATTCACTTTCCAATATCTTACCAAAAAATCAAAGCAATCAAAAACCTGCCAAACCAACCCCAAAATCAGCCTACAACGGGATGGGATCATCTATATCAAGCCAGTTCTCCCCTGATTAAATGCTCAAGAATTAAATTCTCCCATCCTGTCATGTAGAAGATACTCAGTCGTCAAGTTAAATAACTTCTATGAAGATAAAACATAATGAAAAGACAGGTTTTTTCTTTTTCCTCTCCTGGGTCTAAATAGAAAAGGAAAATAATCTAGAAAGTAATTATTTGTACAATGGCTTTCTTACATTTTGTTTTTAATACACTCCTAAATAATTAAGCAGTAATTCTAAAAAAGTCTAATTAACCCGCCTTCAAACACCTATGGTTGATCAAGTGACAGAAATCAGAGAGCAAAAGGTACAATATATCTTCAGCAGTGATGCATTTTATACCAATGACACCTATATATCACGAGAGAAAAACTACTGAAGATTTAATGGTGCCAATTAAAGAAGCCAAGAGTTTGCATGGCTCAATGGCTGAATCATAGACCTTTTCCCCATAATAGGTTACATTATAGTCCTGAGCTCAAGCTGTGGGAAGAGGATTACAGATGAGTAAGAGGAATTAGTATTTTTAAATGTTATTGCCAAGGAAGGTGTCCTTTAAGCATAACACAGCTGAATGTCTCCTAGCAGTAGAGCAGCTTGTGCTTACTTACCATTCTAGTTCTGAGATCCTCAGAATTGTGGACACCTCACTCTTAAACACCAACAGAGAAATTAAGTCCATCAGTTTAGAGCCTCCTCAAATTTAATCAGCATTTCATATGCATTTCCAAACTCAAAATACTTCAGTACTTGTAATTTTTGTGCCTATTACCCTGATTTTTAAAAATGCGTATATACTTACACAAAACAAGCTACGACTGTGTAGCTAAAGACCAAAATAGTTTGTACTTAAACCACAGGATTTCTGGAAACACGAAGTGATGTACAATGAGGAAAAGAAAATTAAAATGTTTAAATGCCTCTCAAGATTGCTTCCAGTAAACCTAGGAAGGTATTTGTGCCAGAGTACAACATTGCACAAAATTCTGATCATCCAAATCAAGAGCAATAATACTTGGGCACGAGTACAGATTATCCTGAAGGAGAACTCCGTCCAGAGAGGATTTAACTAACTTTAGATAGACTGTTATTTATCAAAACACTGACAGATCCCAATACAGGAAATTAAAATAATTAAGATGGGTAAAATTGACACCAGAGCAAATTCAGTATGAAACCAGCATCTAATAAATTTAGGACAGTCAGATGCCTGTTCCAACATTCAAACTGATCTGATTTGGAAAAGAATTTCAAAAAACAGGAACACTGGAAGCAAAAGCCAAGTGCTCTTTAAGCTTCATGATGTTTAGAAAAGCAGTTCATAAGATGGCAGATGTGACAGCTGGAAGCTCAACTCAATGGCCCAGACAACCTTTACAAGTACTTTGCTTCTAATGAGTGGGAACAGTAAAAACCAACAGCAAAATCTAGTTTACATTAAAAAAAAAAAAAAAGGCATTTTAACAAATCCAATTTGGAGTATGACAAACATCGAACATACTATTCAGAAAAGAGTTAAATATGCTTAGAAAAAACAGTTATGTTTAATTTTCTAAAAAAAAAAAAAAGTATAGAACATCTATTAAGCAGACTAATAGGGCTGGTAAAACAAGCACTTGATCACAGAAATTTTATCTTCAAACCTGAAAAAAAGGGGTTGGCTACACTGGCCCAAATAGTCAGGAAAAACCCTACAGTATTACATGTTTTATAAACCTTACTTCACACACATCCTTCAGTCATTACAGCTATGAATGTGATTACTCAGATACCCCAAAGAAAACATCTGTGATATCAAATGTCTGTTTTTATAAATTTTCTTCCATGGTAAGTAATTGTCTATGTGTCATGATTGTCATATAAAATGCAACAATGCTGCTTAGAATAGAAAGGGTTGCTTATTACATAAAGATGCTACAGTACCAGTGTTCTTTTGCAATAACTTTTCTATTCCCTAGTTTGGACAATTTCCCCCAAAACATTGCAGAAGTAATTTTTATTTTCAAGTACTCTAGACAAGAGAGACTTAAGAAAAGCAAAAGTAGACAATTTATTAAATTACTGGTCATCCATCATTTGTTGATTTACGCAGTTACACGTTTTAAGTATTAGTGACATATTTGTAAGGAGTGGGTTAGTGCAGGAGGGAGTCAATATCCAGTTGCTGGGCCAGTGTCTTAACCTACCAACAAGAATTTTGCAACTAAAAAGACTCCTGAGAGAATTTCACCTCTTTCTAATGCTGTGTTGGAAAACTTGTTTTTCCTCAAGAGCTTCCTACACACTTCCCTATACAAGAAATCAGACTCAATGAGGATAAATGAAGGTAGAACAAATTCTTCCCTCAGAAAAAGAGGAACCTTTTCCACAGAAATTACCCCATAGCTCCCAGCCCAGAAGTCCACGGCCTGCTTTGAGGACTCTCCAGACCAGTTAATCAATAACCTAAAACCCCTTCTTCTATCCCCACCCGCATTAGGGCAATTGAGTTGTTTATAGAACTGTTTTGTTTTAGGCTAAGTTTGATACAAACTGATGTAGAAACACTTAGAAGAGACATAAAGGAGCAAGAGTTTTTCCTCTTTTACACTTACTAGTAAGTCTTACACAGTTGATCATTGAAAAAGCAAGACAACCTGCAGATAATAGTTCAGCTACTTGAACTACCACTGAAGTTTTCTTGGATATTTATTTTCTCCCCCACAATGTTTTCTTTGCTTCACTTATGAACACAAGCATCTACCTCTTCAGCAGCTACAACTCACAGAAAATATTTCTGAGTTTAAAGGAAAATACGTTGATCAAGATTTAAGTAATTCTGTGTTTGTAACTTGGAAGAAATAAACTGGTGGCTTTCTAGCATTGAAGCAAGGTAGGCATTTTCACATGCATTGCTAGTATGCCTTTTTATGTACCAGACCCCACAGTTTTGCATGAGAATTTTTGATTATCCAATTAGACAGTTAGTAAAAACCCTTTAAGTGCAGGAAGTCACCTATTGAAGCTGCTGAGGTTATATTCTAGACCTATTAGAAGACTAAATAACACAGAAGACAAAACCCAAAGGCTTTTTTGCTGACATGTAAATCCACAAGAAAAGTCAAGCTGACATTCAAGAAAGTGTGCAGGCTGACAAACAAGCAGTGCTAAGTCAAGGTAGGGCTTCTGAGTCAGGCACCCCTCAGAGCATCAGGCAGATGTGGAAGAGCTTGCCCAGGATGGTGGGGGTGGAAGATGGAGGAGGTTTGTGGTCAGCTCCATAACCCCAGGCGTGTTACCATCTGCATACTTCCACCCTTTGAAATGGAAACAGTGATTGTGTTTGTGTGACCCATCAACAAATTCCCACTGATTTAAAGGTTATCTGATGGAAGAAGTTAACAGATATGGAGGGTACATATCACAGGCCAAGGCCATCTTTTTCTAGGTGGCTTACTAATACTGGCCTGTCTAACTCGGGTAAATGTGGTTTCACGCTGACACTTCCCACTACACATTTTACAACCCCCCAGAAAAGGCTCAGCTACGTCCAGTTCCCTTCAAAGCCAAAGGCAAATATAACACATAACAAATATAACATTGTCTTTCCATGGCCTTTCCAAAAAAGGTGGCACTATACAACCCGTAACTTTCAAGTGAGGTGTGGATACAACATCAGGAGCCGACAGAGAATTCCCTCCTGGAGAGATCATAGAATGTCTTGAGTAAGAAAAACCTGAAAGGCAATGTCGTCCAATCCCCCTGCCATGAGCAGGGACACCTTCAACTCAGTCAGGCTGCCCATCCAACCTGACACTGAACATTTCCAGGGATAGGGCATCTACCACCTCTCTGGGGAGCCTATTACATTGCTTCATCATCCTTACCATAAAAAAAAGGTCTTTCTTATATCTAATCTAGACCAGACCTCTTTCAGTATAAAATCATTACCCCTTGTCCTATCACAACAAGACCTGCTAAAAGGTATCTATCTTTCTTATAAGCCCCTCCTTAGGTACTGAATGGCTGCAATAACATCTCTCCACAGCCTTCTATTCTCTGGGCTGAACAATCCCAAGTCTCCCAGCCTTTCCTCATAGGAGAGGAATTCCAGACCTCTGATGATCTTCATATTCTTCTCTGAATTCACTCCAAGAGATCTGTGTGCTGAGGACCCCAGAGCTGGATGCTGCACTCCAGGTGGGGGTCTCACAAGAGCAGAGCAGAACAACAGAATCCCCTCCCTTGACCTGCTGGCCACACTGCTTTCTGCGCAGCCCCGGATACAATTTGCTTCCTGTGCTGCCAGCACATTTTTGGCAGGTCACGTGCAGTCTTTCACCCACCAGCACCTCCAAGTCCTTCTTGGCAGGGCTGCTCTCAATCCCTTCAACCCCCAGGTTGAAATGATACCCTGATGTGTCAGTGTAACAGCTNTGCAGCCCCGGATACAATTCGCTTCCTGTGCTGCCAGCACATTTTTGGCAGGTCACGTGCAGTCTTTCACCCACCAGCACCTCCAAGTCCTTCTTGGCAGGGCTGCTCTCAATCCCTTCAACCCCCAGGTTGAAATGATACCCTGATGTGTCAGTGTAACAGCTTGCTCTTGGATTTGCTGAACCTCATGAGGTTCCCATAGACCCACTCGTCCGGCTAGTCCAGCTCTCTCTGGATGGCATCCCAGACCTCAGGTACATCAACCTCAACACCCAGCCTGGTGTCATCTACAAACTTCTCAAGGGTGCACTTGATCTCCCTGTCAAGGTCATTCATTAAGATATTGAGCAGTACTGGTCACAAGACACTTTTCTAGGACAGGCGGTCTCTGCACTTCGCTTTACACTGAGATGCAACCACTGTAATTTCAGACACCAGCCTGAGCAGATGCCATCAGAAGTGAGATTTATGTTACACAATAGAATTCTGTTCTGTCAAATTTCCTTCTCCCCCCCCCCCCCCTCCCACCATCTTGCTCCCCGNNCCCCCCCCCCCCCCCCCCCTTTTTTTGTTTTTTTCCTGTTGTCAAGATCTGCAAGCTTCTAGTAGTGGATGTGTAATTCTTCTAATAAACTTCCCACATGCATATTGTTGCTTATCATATAAACCTGCTCTCCTTAATCAACTTCCCCAGACCACATAAAAGTAGTCTGCAATGGACTTCAGAGGTGTAACAGATCATGGTTTGGAAACACCAACCTAAAGAAATCTTAACAGATACACATGTGATACAAAAGCAGAGGCGATCATCAGTAATCAACTCTATTTTTCTTTTGGGGTGGGAAGACAGCAGTCCTCTATACGGCCTTTTATTGCACTATTTTATTAATTTCAATATGACAAAGAGGGCTTGAAATCACAGACTTGCTAAAATCCATTGGTGTTATACTTGCTGCTAAGCTCCATTTATGTTAAAGAGCTCAAGATCCTTCTTAGACTCTATAGTCACAGCAACAAATGAGAAAAGCCTTTGAAAATGTTAGCTATGGCATGTCACAGGTAGGCCTTTCCCCAGTACCTCTAGTAACTGAACTAAACTAATAATTAAATCAAAATGTATCATTGGAACTGGAGGGGAAGACAGAAAACAAAACAAAACAAAAAAAAACAAAAAAAAACCAAACAAAAAAAACCCCCCCAAAAAAACCCCAAAATTTATCTAAACAAACTAGCAAACTCCCCAAAACGTACACACAGAATCAAATAAAAAACAAACAAAACCAATAAACAACAACAACAAAAAAACCAAACCAAAAAACCTCACCAAAAATCGCACACTTCCTTTTCTGTGGACAAACACTTACTTAGCAGCACCAACAGAGGAAACTCTTTTGATTCTCCAACCAGTTTGATTAACATTGTTCCATGAAACACCTTATCTTTAGTATCCTTGCTCCAGACATTCTTTATGCAACCTATAGTAAAATGTAACAATCCCTACAGGCTGATCTTAAATCAACATGCCTGAAGCAATACCAGGTCTAGATTTGGTTTATACCATAATGTTATATTACAGCTGGAGAGCTGTGTCTAAAGCAACACTTTTAACTCACCCCTGAATGCCATAACAGTTTTGGAGTTACATTTTTGGGTGTTGCTGTACAGAGCAGCAGGGAACTGCAGAAACTTGCCACTGCTGCAGAGCACCTCAAGCACACCCAACAGGAACACGGACAATACTGACACTAAACCACCAACCTGTGTCAGCCAGAAAAAAATTCCCCCAATCCCAGTCTAATACCCTAGGTACAGCACTATTTAGTTTTAAACAAGTTTTCCTGAAGTGTTCCAAAGGAGGCCTTTAGAGAGAAACTCTTATAACCGAACAGTCTTTGAGTATTGCAGGCATGTGTCCCTAGGTCCACCTCTGACAACGCTTGCCCCAGGGGACATCTGCAAGATCCCATTAACAAACAGATACAAATAAAAACCGTAATGCCCAAAGCTTTAAACCAGTTTTAATGACTGTGTATTTCACACAGCTGTACAAGCAAACCGTGATGTCAACTTTTTAGGGTAAAGGTGTTGCTTTAAATCCAAACATGCACTGTGTATTATAAGCCTCCCACTATATTTAGCAACAATTGGCTGGTACAGAAAGATTTCTTCCAAAAATAAAATTAAGGACTTCATATCATCCAGTGCTCACATGTAAGGAAAATTACAGCATTATCACACTTATCAGAGTCTTGCAGGGCCAAAAAAGATATGAAGTACCAGAATGCAAGTGGATGGAGGGCCATCTGGAGAGAAAGGAGATGTAAAAGCAGAGTGGAAAAAACAAGAGTTCATATTGAGTACTAGACATTAGAAAGTTTGTTATGAAGCTTGTTGTTATGAGCCCTCTTTTATTCATTACATTACATCCAAAAATCTGTGGAACTATGAACTTCTTCGTCACTGTGGTCATGTTATTTTGTTTGTGGGAGTTACAGAGACACAACAGAATACAATTTAACTACCACAATTATCATGGACTAATTTTTTCTGATTCAACTAATTAAATTACTCTGTCTGTTGTAAGAAAAGTCCTGCAAGTGGATATACATTCCTTTTGGGAACTCTTGTATAACATGAAAATGTCTTCTATTACTAAAATAACAAGAGTTTACATTTAATAAAATATAAACAAATTATTATGTTAATATACATATTTTTTAAAAGTGGAAGTTGAAACCTAAATAAATGTTTGCACTTCCTACAATGTTATAGCAACATATCAGTGGTACATATGGATTTGTATACTGAAGAATAAGTGTTGCATTCATGAAGACAAATACTTGCAATTTTCCAAAATTAAAAGGTTAGTAATATGCCATAGAAACCTGCAATTATTCAAAAATCATGACTTTAGACAGCTAAGATTGTGGACCATCAGTACTTCGGGGGGGGCTTATGAAAAAGAAGAGCAACTTTTTATACAGGCTAAATAAGATAGGGACGAGGCAAGGGAGAATTGTTTTAACTAAAAGAGAGGATTTAGATTCGATGTTAAGAAGAAATTCTTTCCTGAAGACAGTACAGAGGCACTGAAGAGGTTGCAGAGAGAACGTGTGAATGCCCCACCCATAGAAACGTTCAAGGCCAGGTTGGATGGGGACCTGAGGAACCTGATCTAGTAGTGGGTGGCATCCACCCAGGGTCAACCCACCGCAGCATCCCTGCCTGTGGTGGGGTGGTTGGGACTAGATCCCCTTTAAGGCCCCTTCCAATCCAAGTCATTCTATGATCCTGTGAGTTCTTAACATTTAACTCCTACAGCAGCAACCCATGCAATATAAACCCAGAAGTTCTTAATATTTGTGCTTGCTCAGCATAACACAAGAGCTGCTGTCTCCTAAGCTTGGCTAACACAGTAAAACCACTGAGGAGGAGTACAGGAAAGAGCTGCATCCCAATCCTTGGTACTGAAGAGCAACAAAAGCAAAGGAACAAAGAGTCTTCCCAGCCCAACAGTGAAAAATCAGAGAGATCCACTTCTTTTCTTCCACATCTTGTATAACTGAATTGCTCTCATGTTAACCTCTACAGCTACCAAATTTCTACACAAGAAGTGGGATTTTCTGCTTTTAACTGCTAATACTGATCATCACAGTCTTCTTGAGCTGCACGTTTAAGCAAGAGTCATACTGGAAGGAGTGACAGCAAGCAAGGAGATGGCACATTTTACAGTAACAGACATCCAAGTAAAAACTTAAATTGGAGGCTTTATGAATTTTGGATTTGAACAAATGACAAAATTTAAGGCCATCATCTCTATGTTCCTCTTCATAAACAGAGGCAACACTGTTGTTGATTACACCAACCTTGCAGGAACAGAGAAAATTCTAACAAAGTAGGTAACTTATAAAGTACAATTTAAAAAACCCCATATATTTATAAACTCTGGAAAGAACAAACACACATTCAGATCACTTAGTCATCCTGTCTCTCAGTTCTGTTTCCTCATAAAGATGACTAAAAATATTAATCTGAGTTTTATTTCTACCTTGCTGAGCTTTTAAACAATTCTCTATGCTGAGGGGGAAAAAAAAATCCCATTCGGTACTCAAAGAAGACAATTCATTAACTGACACTGAAAGTATCTTCAATACACACACTTAACAAAATTGTGCCAAGTTCTTTGGTGGAAAGGGGATATCCTTTCACCTCTTCAATAACAAAACACTTGTAAATACTTTTGTTGGAAAACAGCCCCACTTTTCTAAAAAAAGAAAATGCTCCTGAAATCAAATCAGTCATTAATATTTGTGTGGAGTAAGACAGAAGTCGGGAGAAGTTGGAATGTGGCCTGTTTGTCGCTGATTCAATGAAGACGAAGCTTTCTAAGACTTCTAACGGAAGTTTTAATTTATCAAACTTCGAGGGAGGACTCAAGGGCTGGTTACTGAGGGCAGGTGCTACAAAAATACAAGCTGTGTAAAGTTATTAAAGGGTCGGAAAGCTCACTGCCAGAGGAAGAGGCAGTCCCCATTCTGTCCCAGCAAGCCTTCCCACCCCTACACCACCAACTTGGTGGTGACCTTGTCATCACACAATGGAGAGCTGCCAGGAACACGACCTGGCCGGATAAGCCCCTTCACCAAATGATCAGGCAGGTTGATGCAAGGGAGCAGCAAAGGTTCTGTATCCCAGACCACAGCCACCTTCATCTGCATGGATTTTTTTTATTATTATTTTTTTTTTAAGCAGATTAGATTCTGGGAGTTACTGAGTTCACACAGCTATGCTGGGAAGCTGTCAGTGGGCTATTTGCCCACAGCAGGATGACACAAAGGTACACACCCTGAAGCAGTGTGAAGAGCAGTAACAGGCAGCACTGCACCAAATGGCTGCCTCTGGCAAGGGCTCAAGAGGCAGGTGACTCAAGCAGAGCGAGGTGGAGTGACTCCCTAACCTTCTCTGTCCCCATTTTGACACAGACGTTGGCCATTTCCTCTCTGTTCCTGCTGTTCAGCAATGCTCTGTCAGATCAGCTCAGCCTTTCCCTGCCCCTTCCCTGATCACTGCTTCCTGCCTGCACTTCCTACTCCACTCCTACCAGCTCCCAAGAAGCAGCTTCACCATCTTTAAACCACACCAGCAAACTTGAGAATATTTAAACAGAATAGATGTACAAATAGATACTTTAACCCCTCAAGGGTGTCAAACCTTGCTCTTTAGCTACAAAACTTTACAACTCTTCTGAGAAGTTTATAAATATTTACAGATAGCATCTCTAAAGAAAAAAAAACAAAACAACAACGACAAAAGCAAGTGTTTTGGGGTATTTCCCCCCCCAAATCTGAACTATATTATCACCAGTAAAATACATTTATCATCATACAAATAAAATAACTGAAATCTGAAAATTCAAAAGTGAAAAGCAATGGCTGAGAGAACTGAGGAAGAAAACTTCTACAGACAAAAGTTTAAAATGAGACTTCAAAGTGATGGTGTTCCATCATCATGGGAATTGTGTCTCCACAGTGTCAATGTACTGCACAGAGCAAAAAAAAGAGAAAAGACTTATGCAAGTTTGTGACACTTGCATTCAAGATACAAGGCAGGACAGCTTAAAATAACTAGATGCCTCAAATTCCATGAGAAAGAGCGGGTCAGAATCCCAGAAGGATCCATAACAAAAAGGTAGGAAATTATTTCTTCGCCTGCAACTTGTTCCTTATTAAGACTGCTACTGCATTTAATGAATTTTTTAAAATAAATAAATAAAGTTTTTTCTTTTCATTTGCCCTGATTTTCAATCCTTCTGTCTGTAGGTTGATCATGATGCAGACATGAGGGGTTTTATTAGACTATCAGCTTTCAACCACAAAAAAAAAAAAAAAAAAAAAAAAAAAAGCTCGTCTGAAACAACAGATTTAAAGTTGTTCAAATAAATATAAAGTGGGACAACATCTTCAACCATGGGAAAGTAAGATAGCTGTCAAGTCCCACTGGAAGTGACCATCATACTGAAGTACTAAATAAGCAGCATAAATGTAAAAAAAATTTTAGTTGGGTGATTCCTCAGAAGGTGCTAATGATTTCAGGAAACCATACATTCAGGTCACCAACATCTCATAGAAACTTTCAAAATACCCACGCTGAAGAACAAGTTAGTTAACTCTTAAACCTACAAATCACTATGCTGATGCAGACTTGTGTTTTATGCTAATGTTACAAACTGGCTTTACCCAAAACTTCAGTGCGGATAATTTAATGGCACAAATTATTTTCATCACACCTGAGGGAAAAAGTATTCTTGAAGTAGCTTGTGCCTCCTCAACAATAAAAAAGACCAAAAAGTTCATAGCTAAACCACCTCAAAAGTACAGATCTTTGGCCCAAAGGCCTATTCACTAAAAAAAAAATATCACTGCAAGCACTTTATTTACAAAAGCACACATAGCCTTTTCAAGGGCAAGGAAGAAATAAGTCTTCAGATATGTTAATATTGACTGTTAAATTGGAAAGTAACTGAGGAGTTTTAGATTATGAACTTTTGTTGGACAGGGTATTTCATAATAATTATTATATCCTTTGAGAGACCTGCATGGGAACTCGCTCACAGATGGATCAAGTTATCAGTGTAAAAGAAAATTCTGCTCCACAGGGGTGAAATAACTTCAACAATTCTGACCAAAAGTAGATTTTTTACGGGCTGTTTTTCTTTTAGTTGTGAAATTGTAGTTAATTACATTGCTTACATTGCTCAAATACAAGAATTCTTCAGAGCCTCAACAAAATAGAGCAGAAGCCTGTAAAATTGTAAGAAAAAATACTGGCATCAACCTTTACTTTAATATGAATACTATGGATTTTCTTCCCTTGTCTCTCATTACTATCCACAACTTCTTGTTTTGCCTACTTTTTCTCCATATATAGTATATAAATACACACACATGCTTATCTATACATTAAAAAAATATATACAATTGTACCTAATTAAAGTTCAGTATTAGTGGGTTCTTAATCCCATTTAGTCTGGCAGCTTCAAAAATCTTGCCAACATACACTGGTTTGCTGGTCTGTGAATACTTGAAAAAGGAAACTAGAATTTCTGGGGGCAGGCAGCCACAAGACTCTGCTGAACATACAGCACACACAGTACCCCAAAAGACCAGTCATGTGAAATAGCATCAAAACAAAAAGTACCCAATAGTGTTTCTGGTTTGTTTGGTTGTTGTAGGGTTTTTTTGTTTTGTTTTGTTTTGTTTTAATAAATTGGATTTGTTCTACTTATCAACCAGAAAATAGTCAAAAAGTCAAACACTTGAGGGATTAAAAAGCCATCAGATCTCTCTGGACTTGTGGGAAATTGCTTATGAATATTATTTATGGGAATAATCCTGACTATGCAAAGTGGCATCACTTGCTACTGTGTAAACAAACAGGAAATACTGAAAGATAATCTATGTGAAGACAGTAAGGAGTCAATCTCTTCTTACTACTCTTAGGCATTAAAACAAACACTCAGGAGAAAATCAACTCATTTTAGTGTGCCAGCACAAACCGATTTAACCTCTACTTTGCGCCAGGTTAGAATATTGCATCAAACCAATACGGCTGATTATAGTTTTCATTAATATCCCTTTCCATTCAGGTATATCCAAGCATAAATTAAACAGAGGCTACAACACAGAGTTTGAAATTGCAGGAAGGGCCTGTGAAAGGGGTGACCCAGCTGGTGGCTCAGCAGGACTTTCCCTGCCTCCTCCCCTGCAAGGGAGGGCAGGAAATTTCAAAAGAATGTGTTCATACCAAACACAACTATGAGTTATGATTTAAAGCAAAGTCACATGCCCACAGATAATAAGGTCAGCAGAATAAACCTGGCAGTGAACCGGTAACACACACAAAATTAGCTCCTTCTCCACCAGAATCTGGACACTGCAACCCAGAATCCTACAACAATGTTGGTGCCCATTGTTGAGCTCTCCCATTTAGTCGGGCATGGAGGCTATACCATACCTGTTTGTCTTTTAAATACTCCTGTGTTTGACTATAAATAACGTAGATCGCATTTGTGGAACATGATTAACGAACACGACTCGAAACTTCAGCCCACACAGTAGCTGTGGGTAAATAAGTTATGTGTAACAACACACCCAGGACAACCTATTCTTGGCCAAAAAAAAAACAAAAAAAAAACAACCCAACCCTCCTACACTTCCAAGGCCACTAATAAAATGCTTTGAAAATAATGATAGGTAAGAACAACTGCATAGCATTAGGCCTCCAAAGGCCTGTCTAACCTGATATCACCTCTGATAAAGTGTGTGGAAGAAGACAAGAACCAGACATGCACACAGGAGATGCAACCCAGTAACATATTCTCAGTCACTTATGTATGGCACAGATCTGCTGAGCCAAATGTGGTGCCTTTAAGTTTATCAAATGATGATGCATTTTTCTTTGCAACATGTCACAGATCAGCATCTTAATGTGCAGTTCTGAACTCACCACTTGACAACCTGCTGAATACCTAAAAAGAACCAAGGAGACAAAAACAGGTGACAAACAACCCTTACTTCACATTCATCCTCTTCTTGCACCTGTATCACTCACAATCTTACAGGCTTTCACCATCTCTCTCCTTCCCCCAGTAAAACAGCCCCTTTCCCCCTCCCCACCCCCATGCTTTTTCAAGCTGCTGTATTTTCTGAGGCCTGAGGAAGGGACACAGAACTTCACAGCACTTGTCTCAGCAGCATATCACACATACAGGTAATAATCTTTGTTTTGTTCTTACTACTTTCATTATAATTCCTACTGATTTACTTCTTCAACTCTTACAGCTCATTTTCAGACAGCCATCTAACACCAAGACCTACCTGCCCCTAAGATGGTTTTGCCTGCCATTTCACTGCCCAAGCACCACAGAACCATAAAATCATTTAGGTTGGAAATGACCTCTAAGATCCTCGAGTCCAACGGTAAACCCAGCACTGTCAGGTCCACCACTAAAGCATGTCCCCAAGTATGTCCACCTGTCCGTAGGCTCCACATCTATACATCTTTTAACTACCTTCACAGATGGAAAATTTATATCTTCCCTAGGCAGCCTGTTTCAATGCTTGATAACCCTTTCTGTGATGAAAATTTTCCTAATATCCAATCTAAACATCTCCTGGACGTCTTGACTCACATGACTTAATGGCCAAGCAATTGACTCTCCTATTATATTTCTAATTATTTTATTTCATCCTTATTAGGCTCTTCACATCTGCACTTGGTACTCTGCTTTGGGTGTATCAACAGCAGCAGCAAATTTTGCTATCTGACTTTTCACTCTTCTTCAGATCATTTATGAGCATTTTGGAGAACACAAGCTCACAAGCCCAACACAGATGAAAACACCGTGAAAACAGGCAAGCTTCTCTGGCTCTCTGCTTTGCCCCTCGGCAGAACCAGCCTCCCCACCCCATGGCCACCAGGCTCTTCTCAAAACCTTTGGTGAAAAGCGTTTCAAAGGAGGGCCTGACGAACCAAGCACATGGATTGAACACTCCAACACTGCAGTGGTTCTTAAGGATCTATCAAACTCCACTGAAGCCAGCAACTCACTGCTAACACGGTCCTAATAACCATGTCTAGTTTTCAGCTATTAATCAAAACCAGATGAATTGTCAATCACCAGCCTCATCTCACAGCCAAAATAATTTGCAGTTTTCCGCACAAAAAAAAGAAATAACAGGCCTTGGAATCAACACAGCAATTTCCTTCAACTTAAAAGCAAAAGAACTTCACTTTCCTTCCAACATATCTAAAAACAAAACAGTAATTTGGTTAACCACAAGTATTACAGCCTTCTCATGATAAAGTTAGCTTCAAATCACTGAAAAATAATTACTAAGATGACTTCTGTTGATTTTAAGGTACATAGTGATTTCCATTTTCACTGACTATATTAATTTTGTTGATTCATTTTATACAAATAAAAACAAACCAGTCATTTAAATAAATGCTCTTCAGTGAACAGTTTTCTGCTTATTGACATGAAAGGAAAACCATGACACAGGAGAGCTACCAATTCTACATTCAGGGTTAAGAGCAGGGGTTTCACACATCTGCATTTTTCCCCAGGGGATGGGGAGGGGTTAAGTTTTTGTTGATTTGAACAATACTCATTTCATCCAAACTGTTTTCAAGGGGGAAACGCCTGCCTGTTAAGAGTTTCATTACTGCAGTCAGGGCTCAAACTAATTACTTAATGGGAAGGTATGTGAACAGTAACTTTTACCAGATACAAATTTAACAGAAATAAGCCAACAGAGAAGCTACTTGGCTTGCTACAACCGTCTGAATTACTGATTTAAATCAAATAACTGGAGTTATCATGTGGTTTTCCTCTAATTATTTTGTTTCAGCACTTACCTTTCTTCAAGCTATTCATTTGCAGTTCAGCACTCTGTAATAGGTTGCATAGCTCATTTAAGGGTTGAGCTGTCTGTGTTTAACCTCTTCACTGATTAAAGGGAAACAAATGTCCCAAGAACATTTAACAAGCTTGTACATTTTACAAGTAAACTTTCTTCTCCCAAACCACCGTTTTAATGCCAAAAATAGGCTTACTGGATGGTCAGATGAAGACGAGGAATTAACACTGGTGAAGAATACCACTGCTTTAGGGTACAGTCCACCTCAAGTATTTCCTCCCACATCCCCACAATCCCGGGTTATGAAAGAACCTAGTGACATTGGGTTTTGTTCCTTTACAGTCCTAGAAGTCTTATATTACAATTTAGACAATTTTCTTTCAAGTTTTTTCTGCTAGATGCTTCGGCTCTCCAGAGTAAAAACGTGTCTTGTACTTCTTTTTCTCATTCCTACCCTTTCTGTACTGATTTCTCTGCAATGTCATTACCCCCTTCACAAATACCTGCCCATTCTCTTCATTTCTCCCTTTAGTCTCTTGAGTTCTCTACTTCTCATCCTGCTTACCCACACAGTTGGTAACAGGAGGCATTGAAAAGCGCTGCTCTCTCAGACAGGAACACAAAACTCCACGTGCATGCAAGAATTGTAATTTAAGTTCCCCAAAGTCTGTGTGTGGAGATGCAGAGAGAGGAAGTGCCGACACAGGCATCTAAAATTTCAAACCAACTTTGAGGTAGGCAGGGAAGAGAAAGATGGGTCTTGAAGATATACTTTGCCTCTTCAACAGAGCTTCCTCCTCCCTCAGAGAAAGACAACGCACTTTTCCCCTTGCCCGGGGGAATCAGCTTAATCCCTGATCTCCCTCGCAGGGTCTCCCCCCTCTTTTCCACGGGGAATGTGGAAGCCAGTCCCAGCTGCTGAGCTGCTCCACCTACCCCTCCTCGTCAGCTGCCTCTCCGCAGCGCATGCATCTGATTCCCAGAGCCGGCTCACGCTGCGCGGAGCCGCGAGCAGGAGCAGCCGGCAGGCAGCGGCGGCCAGGGGACGGCTGAGCAGCTGCTCCGCGCACAGGCTCGGGACACTGCCTAGGACAGCTGGGTTTATGATTTATTAAGCGTATTGTAGCATCGTGTCATTATGACTGCATTCCAACAATTGTCTCCAAATACTTATGGGCAGAGCTGCTTGGAGTTAATTACTGACTGATCGTATAAAAAATAAAATCAGTAAACCTTTGATATCTTGACCACTAATTTATCTGGTACCAAAACCTCTTGAAATCTGACTGACAGAGTCAAAGGTAAACAATGGCAAGTGTGAAGATTCCAAAAAGCACTTTTTCAGCTGAAGGTTAACATACTAGCATGCAGCCAAACCTGCTAAGCTACAGAGGATAAGATGCTTTACCATTTTTAGCTTTTAATTGAAAAATGACATGAAGCAATACATGGCCATTGCAACCTGGCAGATCAGAGCTTCAGTAAAATAAAACCCATATTCTATTTAGCATTTCATTTGAGCCTTAATTTCAGACTGATTCACATTGTTGTCTTCTCCTTGCATAAACTGTTTCCCCATCACTTCTCAGTTCCATTACTTCGTGCTAAGAGGCTCATGCCAGAATTTTTTTTCACATGTAACAATTTCAGCTTTAATTTAAAACCACAGAACATTCCCTTAGGATTAAAAAAATTATACCTTGGTTTGGCCAAAACAAACACATTATAACACACACTTCTTACTCCAAGCTGCAAATACAAACATTTCATAGTTTAAATGACAATTCTCACACATGCTTTCCATCTTCTCCCCAGAGGAACCAACATGAAAAAAATAGTACGTATTCAGCTCGTCCTGTTGTTGTATCACATTTTGGTCTATCCCTAATGTCATCCTACAAAAATTACCATAAGGACGTTGGAAAGATACCCGAACCTCATTTTACCTTCAGCCTCTGTACACCAAAAATGCCACATAACCAAAAACGAGCAAGGGAGTTGAACAGGGGCAACTGTTTTGAAACCATAGTTCCTGTGTATCCTGAAAGGCATTTACAGTAATTTAAAACATTTTCTACTGATTGGAAGTAGCTTACCTGAAGGACAGGCACTTTTTGTGGTGTGTTTTGTGGTGACTGGTGAAGCTGTGCCCAAGGCTGATGATGAGGATGTGGGGGTGGTGAAGACTGATGATGTATCCCTGGATGAGGCTGCATGGGAGGACAGGTTGGCATTTGCTGTTGAAAAGACTGCTGTTGACTAGGAAGCTGCTGGCCAGATATTAGTCGCTCTTGTATTGCTTGTGGATCTGCAAGGCCAACACCTGGACAACCATTTGGTCTCATGTGCCCACCCATCTCCCGTGGTGTTGAAGACATACCCATAAATGGACGATTCTGTTGCATGTTTCTGGGGCCCATATTCCTTTGTCCAATTCCCATGGCACCAGGGGGCTGGTGTGACGGCTGAGGATGGGGTATATTTGGGTAACTGCCAACTTCCATTGGTATTCCAGCACTACCAGGTCTAACCTGTGGAGGAGGTGTACCTGCTGGATTACTCATTGCTTTCATAGGTGACATGGGAGGTGGAGAGGCATAAGTTCCCTGAGGCTGTGAAGGGTGCATAGTTTGCGTGTTCATTTGGTTAAGTGAGCCACTAGGGTGGATGGGCTGCTGGTGCATTAGTCCTTGACCACTGTTTGATGGAAATCCGACAGCATTTGGGTATCTTGGTACAGATTGATTCATTGGAGTGTTATTTGTAAGGCCTAAATTCTGATTCATCCCTGTATTATTAACTAATCCCTGATTAAGGTTACTGTAAGGATATCGAGAATACTGCCCTGAGTTGTTTATAGTAGGTGAGGGTACCGTCTGGCTCCGAGAACTAAAATTAAGTGTTTGCGGCCTAACAGCACCCTGCTGGGGAGGATTAGGGGAGAATCTGGGACTGTGGGCTACTGATTCCCCATGGAGAGCAGTAGGGGGATGGTGGTGAAATTGCTGGACTGAGTGTCGCAAAGAAGGTGCCATACTGGGATTCTGTTGGGGCACATGAGACAAGTGGCCAGGTCCTGAGGTGGCAATGAAAGGGTTTCCCTGATTGAGGCCTTCTTGGCCTTGAGAAAACTGGTTCATCCTCTGCTGCTGCGGCTGACCGTGCTGCTGCATTGAAAAATCACCACGAGCCATGTAGTTTCCCATCTGCTGCATGTGCTGAGGATGGCCCTGCCCAGGGGGTCCGGAGGGTGCCTGTGGCGGCTGTGTCGGCTGCGGCTGCTGCTGCTGCTGTTGCTGCTGGTACGGTGCTCTGATCTGGTCTGGCACTTGAACTGCCCGTGGTCCCCACATGGAGCCACTGTCTACGAAGGGTTGCCCGTGTCTCTCGTTCTGCATGCCGGGATAGACTCCCATCTGACCACCAGCACCACTGCTGTGAGGAACCTGAGGAACTGGAGGGTTGTGATACTGCGAATGAGGAGATGCTATACCATTCCCAGGGGCATTGCTTATCATCCTGTTCGGCTGATCCATCAGGTGCATTTTCTGCTGTTCGTATTGATTATAGTGATCAAAATGGGTCAACTTGGCTTGGTTTTGATTTGCAGGAGGATGATGAAGAGATGACTGTAAAGTGGGAAATCCTTGATCCATGGGCATTTGCTGACCCATAGGATTCACCGTATTTTCAGGATATCCACATTCTCCAAGACCTTCCAACCCTTCACTGAAAATATTCCCATCTTCTCCAAACAGACTCATCATTCCTGGATCTGCCATCTTTTTTCAGCACACAGCTCCTTGGAGCTACAACCAGAATGTTAGTCTGTGCTTCACCTCGGTGAGGTGTTTTGTCCTCAAAGCCTTTAATCCTCAACTAATCTCCTTCATGTCATTCCATATTTCCTTAATTCTTTTGGACCACGCAGTGTCAGGCAAAGTCTGGTTACTGCTCCTAGAAAAAGCAGGGGAAGGGGGAGAAAGAGAAGAGGATATTAAAATAAATAACATCAGGCAACATAAAGAAAACATACTTGACTGGTTTTTAAATGCTAGCGAGTTTCAGCCCCCTGAAATACATCTTAAAAATCTATTGCACATCACGAAGGATTCATTAGCTTTATCCAAAGCTTTATTATGATAGAGAGTTAGGAAGCAAGCAAAACATAAGCCTTAACCTTAAATTAATCCATTCACTACACTTCCTAGTGCTCCTTTCTTGGGTGGAACAGAACAAAAGAACACAACACGCAGCAGCAGCAGCTGCCACAGCAGGTAGGCAGATGTATGAATATAGCCGAGCAGCCCATCTGCTGAACTAAAGCCCTGAAAACGCTCTAGTTACCAACAGCATGTCCTTAACCTTATTCCCTTGAGCTGCGTAATCAGATGAGCAAGCAGAAGCACCAGGTCCTACGATGAACTGAAGTTAGTTATACACACAACTGATTTTTCAAATGCGTAGAGACGACCCACTAAATACAGACCAAACTCCAAGACTTAGCCTTTAGGAAGAGAATTTCTTTTTTTTTTTTTTTTTTTTTTTTTTTTAGACACACAGTTTGTCCTTCTTTCATGAATTTGTAAACTGAATGACACAATGCTTCTTCCCATTTCAGCAAAACTATGTGCTCAATTTGTGTAATAAAATCAAATTTAAAAGCTTCATCCTATGATAGGTTGGATTTCTCAATCCTTATCCTAATTTCCTTTCTGATGGTAACACAGAATAGTATCACTGGAGTTCATTACTCATCTCCAGGTTATCATGCTACTACTGCAGCTACAGGACTTTGGAAGACCACACTGAAGTTTTGCTGTCTCCAGAACTTGAATACTCGCTCAAGAGAACTAGTAATGGCAAAAGGACTTAACAAAAAGCTAACCTAACAAGGTACACATTTGGATGTGAGGAATAAAACTCAGAAAGCAACAATACATTAACAGAGCAGATTCAGAAAAGTTTTCATTCAGGTCTTCCATGGGGAAGACTGGTCTCTTTTGGACTGTGACCCACAACCTCTTCCTACAAGAACTCTAAAGATTTGTTTGGATTCATTTTTTATGAGCAAAGGTAGTCTAATGATGTCTTTTCTTCTTAAAATCTGATTTTTAAACACTGTCTTGCATACAAAATAAACTTTAATACAATAGTCAAGGATGCTTATATACTTAGCAAGTAAAACTATTTTTATATCTTGGTTGTAATTCAGTGGCAACTCTACTTGCAGATAACAACTGCCCTTAACCAGCAACCGAAGTAAAGAAGATTTACAAGATTATGCTTTCACATCTTGCATTCTGTTGTGGAGGAGAGATGCTTTCAGTCACTTTGGATGCAAAATGCCAGGCCATACTGCTTGTCTGAAGATGATTTGTCCCAGACAAGCTTTAGTGAGAAAATATCAGCACGTTTATTACCCTTCTTGTAGCCACTGTCAAGAGGACCTTCTACAGCATGAAACAGAGGGCAAGAGGAAAGGCAAAAGCATTTATCACTCCTCTTAAAATAGCATTTGAATGTCACCTTTAAAACCACACTCTTAAATCTCTTTAGTGCTCGGCTGGGATATTAACACTTCCTAAATCATTTGGAGGTAAACTCCTATGAGCCAACTTCATATCTCTGATATCTATTTGGTTTTATTTAAATTCCATTACTAGGCACGCAACTACTGATGCTCACTGCCATCGAGAGCTGTTCAAGCTGGACATCAGTGTGCACTGAGAGCCTCCATCCAACAGAACAGACTCTGCCTGAAAATGCTAAAAAGCAGAGCACACAGATACTGTTACCACTGATGAAATCTGGGCAATATCAAACTGGAGCTGAGTAGATCTCACCCATCCACCAGAAACAGCCACACTGTTATGAACAAGTAAGAATTTCCACTCATTTTATTATATAAATCATGCCTGCTAAAAGAACCATTTCTTTAAGATGAGCTGGCTCTACTCTCCTGAAGCACTAATAAAACTTATAACAAGCTAACGAGCAACTCCAGAAACAAGGTTACAAGCATCAAGCACACATCTGAATCTGCTTTGTTTACTGTTTTTCAGCTGACAAGCATCCAATAAAATTCAGGCCAGTCAGCCACTGATAACAGTCAACATCACCTCACAGTAGTTTGGATCTGCTGCTATACCCAGAGAACCTAATTTAAATAGGGTAAGGGTTTTGTTTTACTAAATACACATTGTTTCTGTGCAGAGAACACCATCCCAGTTTGCAGGTTTGGGCTAAGCACTGTCCTTTACAATGCAGGAGATGTGCTAGGGGACCTACCACTTGCCTGGCTTCCTGAGCACACACTCTTTGAAAAGAAAAATAACCTTTATGACACAGTTTGCAAAGAAACAAATCCATCATCTAAATTAAGGGCAAAACCACTGTTTGCATTACATGACTTTATATCTGCATTTTTATCCGAGGCAAGAATCAACTTCACGTTTGAGCTCTGGATGCTAAAGTTACTACATGTCTGAAACACAGCATAAGATCACAGTAAAGAAGATGTCTCAAATTTTAAGAGTATTTCTTCAGATTGAAGTCCAGCCTCAAATTTAATGACCACAGCCCTTAACAGTCAGTTGTGCTCTCACCAAACCTTACTCTACTTTCCCCAATAAAAATCACACCTCTGATGTGATATACGGCTAACAGCAGCTGTTGAAGCATGAAAGACAGTAGCAACTACAGCCTGATCAAAATAAATTAACCAGTGTTTTGATAAGGAAACAGTCAATACTGGAATTACCTACTAACCTCTCAACCTTCTATTTTAACAGAGTAGACATCTAGGTACTTAAGCAAGTCACAAGAGTCACAGACTTATTTTAAGCTGCAACTATGTCCGCTTCTTTCAAAACAAAAGAAAGCCAACACACAAAAGTAGAACTAGAATTAAGCAATAATTCTAGTTAAAATACTCATTCAGCACCACTGTTCACTTCTTCATAAATGCAGACATACTTAACTGCAAGAATTAACTCAGTGATAAATTCAGCTTACAGTATTTTTTTTTTAATTAAATAGTTTAAATATAAGGTATAGTACATCATCTTTTCTATATTCCTGCAACTTAAAGCCAACACACAAATAAGCAGTGACTGTTTCTTGGGTTCAAAGGGAAGAGTATCTGAACCCTTAGGCAGGTAGAGAGCTGAAACAAAGTATGAATGTATGAAAAGACAGTGATTTTTTTTTAATTGCCATCTTAAACTATAGAGGTTCTGCTATAAAATTCTATCACTTTTCTGTTCCTGAACATGAAAGATGGCTCCAAGAAGACTGACCTAAAGAGTCAATGAATATATTTTGTTAAGGCTGCCTAGACAGCCTGTTTCTGTTCAAAGCAGTAGTGCGATCCCAACCACGAGGACAGTCAATTGCTTAACAACCCTGTTGTCTCAACAGACAAAGCTTACATTTACTCCAGTTTGCAACATTCCACTCTTAAACAGCTAGATCTCAAATTTAAGTAGTAGTTAACCATTGTCCAGCTTAATATTCAAAGCTGCATGCACTCAGTTGTCTTCAGCAGCTTCCCACTTTTATAAGTTAACTAAACTGCTGCATACACATAACTTACCTAGGGCTGCAGACACTAAAAACCTGAACTTCATTAGTTTTGCTCCCAAAGCAGCAGATCCTGGCAGTCAAAACCAGGAAGTAGCAAAGGCAGCATGAAGATGCCCATGCCCTCCACACCATCCTCACATTCTGCCGTTCAAAGGAACATTTTGTAAATCAACAGGTTCCTTGATTCAGCTATCAACCCTTCTATAGAAGACATTCAGCAGCATTTGGCCATGCAGCAAATAAACTGAATAAACAGAAGGTGAGAATGCAACTAATACTGACTGCTCCAAGCTTGAAATGACATGTATCACACAGAGTTATATTTTTACAGCTATTAGTTGATACCTCTGACAAAACTCTGAAGTACTTGACAGACACAAACAAACCAGCTACTCACATAATAGAAGTGTGCCCTTACATACAATGCAATAAACACCACAAATACCGTGCTATTTTGGAGACCTAAGCTAAAAAGGCCTCTCGTGCTAAAAAGCACCACCATGCCAAAGGTCATTTTGAGACCAGAGCCTCAAAATGTAGGATTAAACATTAGGCTACTAAATCTGCATTTAAACATTGCACATTTAAACTGCTTTTCAAAACTGCTAAGCTCCTGCTGGCTGTTAGGGGTAGTAATTTAAGCATTTGCCGCATGGAAGGACATGACATAAATGACAGCAATGAAAGTCACATTCTTATTTTATTCACAAAGTTGAAGGAAAACATTCACCAAAAACTTCATAAACAGATGTAACACCATGACAACATAGAAAAAGTCACGACAAGACATTCAAATTGGGCAAGACGGCTGATGAGGCTTCTACATTTCACCTCATTCACCTACTGAGCACACAGCACTGCTGATGCCAGGACAGTTATGCAAGTGCCTGACCGTGTCCGTGGGAAGCATGCCTCATCTCCTACGTGCTTAATGCTTACTTTTCATTGCTGTCACAGATGCCATGCATAGTACGTTCCTCCTGCATATAGATTAGCCAAAATATAAGACCAGACCTGTAAAGTAAGTGCAACATCATTTCTGACTGCAGCTTCCAAAGAAACTTGGCTTCCTGAATGCCTGAAGACCTCTTTTTCTTTTCTTTTTTTTTCAAAATTCACTTAGAATGCTTTCCTACTATACACATCACACGGCACAGCTGTGTTAAAAATTAAGTCCGTATAGTTCAGACATCAAAGGATGGCAGGAATCTCGTTCCCCCTCATCCCAAGAAAGGAAGACAGGACTTGCAAAGATGAAAAGAATGACCTGATGCACTTCAGGAATATTCTGACTTAGTGGAAAGCATCAGCAAATATGACTTAAACAATTCTGAAAAGTTTAGTTTCACCTTCATCTTAGTAAAATTCAGTTAGTTCTTCACAGAAAAATATCCTTACAAGATTTTGCAGCAGCAACTTAAAGGCTGTCAATGTCTCTTGTTAAATTAAGAAAGTGGGAAAAGAAAACCTTAGGTGCCTTTCCTCAAAGGTCACAGGTTTTGCCAATGTGCAATCAGCTAAAATGCCATGAATGATATTCAGTAACATTTTTTGCCATGAAATTCTACATTTCTCATAAAATCGTTCCGCAAAATCCAGATTGGATTTTATTTCCTTAATGTATGATGTACGTTGGCAAAAACAGGCTTTCACCGAGGCAACTGAGGGCACTACGGCCTTCGAATATTTGGCAGCTTGCTGCTGTCAAGCAGCTGATGCAGGAATGACCAGCCCGGAGTTCAGCCTGTGCCACACATTTGGAAACAATATCCTACGTCATTCAAGTTCACAGGAGCTCTGATACGAGACCACAACAGCGTCACTTGGGAGGACTCTGATGCAAACCCACTGAGCCTCGCTGTTACATCACACGAAGGCATTTGCCACACCACTTGGGCTGCAAACTCTTTGCCCTAACATGGGAGCATGGCTAATATTAAGTCAGCACCTATAATATTACAGAAAAAGCCTCAGCATGTTTTTTCTTTCCTGATCAGAAGGAAAAGAGGAGCACTTAGAGCCATTTATTAGAGCATGTACTTGGAGGCCTTTAATGAGGAAACCTGAGGAACTTTTAAAAATAAACTAAAAAATAAAGAAGAAGCATTTTTTACATTTAAGTACATTACAAGCATGAGGTGAGAGAAGAGGGAACAAGCCTAATCTAGAAATACTTCAGTTTTAGCGTTACGTAACCTGGAATTTTAAGAGGCCTTTTTCATTGCATGACCACCCTCTCTCCCAACATAAGTTTAAAACACAGATGTGAGGTGGTTTATCTAAAAATAGTCCCACATAAGTAAGAGAAACAATTGCGGTCCCAAAAATATTTCAGGAATACTCTTCAAAACATTTGACAGAGGTGTTAACCTCGCAAATAACTCCATAGAGGGGAGCAGCAACATGCCTAACGTGACCTTTTAATGGAGGTTTGACCATGACGAGGCAGCAGTATAGCCAACATTAGGAAAAACAAAAAAAAAAAACCAGAAAAACAAACAAACAAAAAAAAAACAAACAAAAAAAAACCGGAAAATTGTATGGGTTGCTACATGGCTGCCTTGTTTTGGTGGGCTGGGGACATGGAGCTGAGAGCTCCCGGCTCCGCGCCTGTGCGATGGCCAGGCGAGCACAAAGCCTCGGCAGGGCCAGCGGGGCGGCGGTGTCAGGCAGAAGACTTATATTGTCGCCATCAGTCACCCAGGAATCTCCCGGCAATTACATTCCCTTCTCAAGCCGACACTAAACCGGCCCGGGTGTTCAAGAGGTGGGGCCAGCGGCGACCCCGCTGGGGCGCTGAAAAAACACCCCGTGCAACCGATGGCTCCGGGCTTTTTGTGCACCTACTGCAGTTGTCACTGATTAACCAACTGATCTGGCAATTTCCTACATTCTTTTGCATTTAAAAGGGATCTGAGAGGCCCGAGAGTCATCCCCTTGCATATTCCCGGGGGAGTGGGAGGCTGCGCCCCGTCCTGCTGGGCTAGGGCGCGGAGGGGCCCCGCCACCCTCCTGCCCTCCTCCCCCAGCCCGGGCCTGCAGCTGAAAATAATTTATCTGCTCGCTCCGCCGGGCTCCCGGCATATGCGATTGGGAGGGAAACGTATCTATCATGGATAAACTTGAGCACAAAGACAGGCTGAGTGTCACAGGATACGAAAGGGCAGAGGTCGCCGCGGCGAGCGGGAGGCTTTGCGCAGGGCAGGGCAGGGCGGCATGGCCGCCGCACGGCAGCGCTGGGCCGGGCCTGCTGGGTCTGGCCGGGCTCGGGCCCCGGGGGAAACAAAGCCCGAGCCGCCAAAACCGGGGGGAAGCCTGCCGTAAACAACGAAATAATAACCCCAGGGGTGATGAAGCTCGAGCTAACGCGGGGCCTTTTGCCCCTTTCGCTTGCCAAAAGCAGCTCGTGGTGTTTACACCCGGAAAGTTCGGAACAGTAAAAATTCATGAGGTGGAGACTCAAATGTTTCCCAGAGTTTCTGAACATGTGATTTGCACCGAAATGTATTTTTCTAAATCACAGGCAGGTTTTAAGACTTAATCGTATCCCAAAAGGCTATTTCCAGCTATAGAATTATGAGTGCTTTAAAGTAGCCAGACCCTATATTTTACTTTACCTGTTACAAGGCCAATACAATCATGTTTCATTCATAGTTTATGAAGTCTGAAAAACCACTTGATGAAATTACAGTCTACCGATACCACACATGGTATATTTGTCCACGTATATTCCATAATCATTTCAATTTATGACTTGTACTTAAGAGTCATTTTCCTGTACATGTGTTCTTCATAAATACTGGTAAGATCGCAGTCTGCTCTTGTACGGGAACCACATATCCACACTCATTTCTGTGAAGATAAATACACCCTCCGCACCCAAAGCGAAAAGCTGGTTTTCATGTGAGTAAAGAGAGCCCACTTCAGGACTGAGGAACAAAATGGGAGCTCTCCCCTACACTTTTTACATGTGGCAAGATGAATCATCCCGCCTCTGAACTTAAGCTCTCACTCAACTTTCAGTATTGATGACCCTTTTTGCCTCATACACATAAGCATACCGTCTTGACCCTTTCAGCAAAGAAAAAAAATTATTACATACTACAACGGGAAAGGATTACAAAGTGTCTTCTTAGAAAAAGATAACATCAGCATTTCCTGATGTATTTTAAATGAAATCACACGGTGAACAGCTTGGGCTGGAAGGGACCTTAGAGACCATCCCAAGACTCAAGCACTGGAATTCACAAATTTAAAATTTTCCTCTTTTTTTCCCCCTTCTTTTTCCCAGATTTTAACTTAGTTACAAAAAGATCTGTAGCATCAAGCTAATTAGGTATTTTATCATATGCTGTAGACTATTTGAAAGAAATGTTAAATTATTTCACTAACTTACAATTGGCCACAAAGAAAAAGGGTTGGGGAGGGAGGGTGTGAAGACAGACAGTACACTGCAGGACAGTTCATAAACCTCCATTTAGTGCCTGGACCATCAGATGGGTCCAAATAACGTCCAGCAGAATAGAGGGTACAGCTGAGATACAGGACAGAGACCCAAATGATCTTCTACAACTAGAGTTAATTAGAGTACTTAAATTTGAGGGGTTTATTTCTTTTAACAAAATTAACATATGCACCTTGAACATTCTGCCGTTTTTTTGGAAAAAGATATGCCAAAAAAGGGGTTTATTCTTGGTCAGTGCAATGGAAGCAGGCTCTTGCACACACAAATGAAGTCTGATCTTTTCGTGGATTTTGTTGAGGTTTTTTTTTAACATAACACATGGCTCAGCGATCATCAGTACGTACTCAAACCACAGCATAAACAGCTATACCAAGCTGTTCTCCCCAATGAACAGTGCCAAGGGAAAAGCGTGTGGAGCTCTCAACAGCTTCTAGTATATAAGACTAAGATACTTAAGAGTAAGCTCAAGTTCACTTGGACATGGAAAAGGGGTGCCTAGACAGCATAAACAATAGTGCCAGAAATTTTAAAATTGCACTGGGGACTGTCAGATGAGTGCAACCCTTGTCAGTCTTCACATGCAGTGTGGCCCTTCTGTCCGAGGAGGCCTGAGCTCGGTGTTTTTCCTCTATAAAAGCAGGTTCAAAGGGAAGAAAAGTGAATATTCTTGGGCAAACCTTTAATGGGGAATCAGGTTTTTTTCTTCACACAGAAGAAAATCAACTCGGCCGTTTTCAAGCATCTTGCTTAATTGATTTGCAGTTCTAAAATTACTCCAAGATAGTTAAGTTCAAATGAACAAAAAGAGCCTTCCAGGGGAAAATTTGTCATGTAAAATTCTAGACCTATGCAAGTTCACTCCTTTCATTTTGAAGAACTTGGAGGTAACTGTCTTTTGATGTGCAAACTGCTAACCCAGAACCCAGAGCCACAGTCATTCTAACCTACTGCAACCAACAGGAGCAGCTGACATTCACCTACCACGTTGTTTTACACCTAACAGGAAAGTTCTTGAGCTGCCTTCAATTGCCCACAAGCTCTGCAGAGATAAAGGATGAAAATACAAGAGCAGTGCTGCATTCACAGATTAGAAATGAAAGGAAGGTTTTACTCATCTAGAACTGAACTTGGAAACCAGTTCCACTTCATGGTACACTCCACCTTCTCTCAGAAAGCAAAGCTAAACTTAATTTTCTAATAGAGAGCACTATCTTCACTATTGCTAATGATGTACAGTCTATCTAAATTACCTGTTAAGCTTATCAATTTTACTACAACATCTGCAGAAAAATAGAAGTTTCCACACCCTTTTCAGTTAAAATAAGCTTTAAAAGGCCCTAAAGTCCCTCAAAACCTAGAACAAAACTTTCCACATTGCCCTCCCCTAAACAAGCCCAAAAATTTATTTCTACTCACAATAAACTGTGAGGTTAAAATCTAAGGTAGAGGGTCAGGGAGGGGTTGTGTGTTTTGTGTTAATTTCTGTAGGGTTTTTTTGGGTTTAGGTTTTGGTTTTTTGGTGGTTTTTTTGTTTGTTTTGTTTTGGTTTTTTTTGTTCTTGCTTTGGTTGTGGTTTTTGAAGTAGGAAAAGCAAGAAAATTAAAGGAGTGGGCAGGATGCCTAAAAGAGTAGAGTATTATTCTACAAGCATAAGAAATAGGAAGGCTTATTTTGATAATTTTGGAAGAGTTTTATTGCAAACTTTGCCTAACTAGAAATTTATTTCACATTTGTAAATACCTAGAAAAGTGAAAGTATGACCAAGAAAACGGGTCATTAAAAAAACCCAAGCAAACCCATTCAAGTAGCAAGGATTCCAGAACAAGAGAATTGAGAACTCTTAATCAAGTGCTCTGTGAAGACTGCTACCATCCAGATTTGTGTAAACAGCCAAGTTTAGAGCTATTTCACCTATTATTTAGAGTCCAGTTCTCAGAACAAGACCTACAACAACTAGTGAATTAACTATGCAACAGCGCAATGTAGAAACACTACTAGGAAAATCTTTTTCCTATCAAGAGTCAAAAACCTGCTATTAAAGCTGAATAAACTCCAACAGCTAGAAGTGCATTCCTTTCCTTATCAACTCTGTAGTGAGGACAGAACAGGTACAAAGAACTCTGAATTTCCAGGGCTAAGACTGAAAGATTGTACTACATTTTACTTAAATATTAGTAAATGGCATTATTGTAGCATAGACTTAGAACACCCGAATCCAGCAATAACAATTCCTCACAGTCGAGGAAAAAGCATGGATGAGGCTCTGCTAGAGATCAATTGATTTAGAAGTCACAGGAATTAGTGGCAGATTAAATACTTACGCTGTATTAGCAAATATTATTTGGATCTACAGCTGAGACTCAGGTAGCTGTTCAATTAATTATGCTTGCAAGGCAATAAAATCTAGCTCCTTGTCCCTCCAATTACATGTACTATATAAAACTAGTTATGAAAGTAGAAGTACATAAAACTACTTGAAAGGGAATATGAACTGCCTGCTGTCACTACGCAGTGAGCTTTCATGACCAACATTTTACAGTACCTTTAAATTACTGTATCTGATCACAAAGCATCATCCAAAAATCTGAAACACATAAAAGCATGATCCTTCCTTTCCTGTCCTGCTCAGCGCCTGAAATCCATGTACCTCTGTTTTCAGGCAACAGTTATCCCAAAGTTTAGTCTTGAAAGAGAAGCAAGAGAGATCACCTTAGAGAAATCCATGTTGTGTCCTCAAGTGAGACTGCAGCTTTAAAACAAAGCCAGCCGTGAAACAGAGCACCTCAGTAACAGCCAGTCATCAGAATCGGGCTCCTCTGGGCACTGTGTACAGTGTGCCAAGCCTGGACAGGAATTAATTGCTCAGGAAGAAAATGCTATTTGAGAAACTTCAGAGCCTACCACTCACAAACAAATTAAGACTTAAGAGACTGATCTTCTACCACCGAGTTTTTATATGAACTGTTAAGGAGGCTCTTTTTCCTGCATTTCCCTCAAAGCCAGGTCTTCCTTCCCAGGGCAATGGACGCTGGAACCAACTGTACCTACCGTACCTCCAGAGCACTCAATAAATCCTGCACAGCTCAAAAACCAAAAGTGAAGAGTCAAGCAAAAAGGTACTGGAACCAGCTTCACTGAGATGTCTACAAGGCAGTAGCAATAGCAACAGCTGTCAACCAGATTTGCTCACTCGGATTGTCAGGAGTTCCGGCCTCCTTCTGAGCATCCAGGTAAGCCAGCTGGCACCTTCCCTTTCATATGCACTCCTCACTAGTAAACTATGCCTCTCACAGCAGCCTCGGGTTACACAACAGGCTGCACTGTGATCATATTCAAAAGCTGTTGCTACCAAAACCTAGAAATATTTATTTAAAATTAAGACTTCTTTGTGTGTGTCTTCGTTTTTGGTTTTTTTTCTTTTTTTCCTCTGGGGAAGGCTGCATTTGTGTTTGATTTCTGGCTACTTATAAATTAACTTTCTAGGGGCAAGCTAAATGAAGGTTTTATTGAACAAATTGTAAGCTTTAGACTTGACAGCATTGACAGTCTCTTATCAAAAAAGAGAGTATCCATACTTATATGCAAAACCATAAAGGGCATCAGACATTTTTATGATTATTTACTACTTCCATTTTTAGGCACCTGCATTTATAATTGCACTGGTTAGGTGTTAGTAACGCTAAATGGTGTATGTATTCTAGGAACTCTTCCTGATGCCTCCATATAAAATAGATTCTTTAGAATGAATGGAAGATGCCACAAAACAAGAATTACTGTGTTTTTATAACCTTTTCAGTCATCAGTAATTGAAGCATTAGGTAAAATAAAAACCATCAAGAAAACCCAAATAAAACCACTTCAACATTTGTGTGCTTAAAAGGAAAAAAAATCCCCTATTCTTTAGGGATCTCAAGATTGTAAACAGCATCACATACAGGAAGGATTATTACATTTTTCACAAATCAAGATGCTCTACAAAGAAACAGGTGAAATCACTTTTTCTGTCTACAATAAACATGTAATTCAGTTTAGTTCATTTAAACCAGGAGAGTTTGCTCCACAGTATCAGCCTGGTCTGCAAATAGCCCTTGTTGATAATCTGAGAATTTGAGATTGTTGCTATGGCCATGACATGCTACTTCACCTGAGGATCAACAGTTAATTTTTCATGTCTCACACCTATGCCCTATGCCTTCTTCACAACAAGGACAAAACTCAGCTCTCTCTCACAGCTAAAACACTGAGCGAGGTAACAGCATTAAAGCTGGAGTAGATTTACAGTAAGGTCCAGACTAGTGCTAAAAAAAGCCTTTTTTCGGCAGAGTTGGAGTCAACTGAAACCAGAGTTTCATTTGAGAGGCAAGGAGAAAGTATACATCAACAAAGCAGCGATGCAAGGAACATCTACAAGATAGAAATCTATGGAGCGCCTCTATTTCAAATCTATGATGGCAACACAGGCCAATCATTTATACTTTGTTGGAAAAGTGGTGTCCATCTTATTTCACCAGAGACGTGCCACCTTTTAAGGTAACTGATACAAATGAAACTGTGCTATAGAACACACTGAAATATTTTTACAGTTTTGAGAGCTAGATTGAAGATTTCAACATTTATCATAAACTTCACATTTCACAGGAGCCAGAGACCATCTAGCCAGTTTCCCCTACTTTTCTGACCTAGGCATCTGCAGTTTTGAATTAATTAAAACCCAGATAACTACTAAAGCATCCATTTAAATTAATTTCCTCTTTCTGCTGCACCATACTGTAGTTGAGTCTGAGAGCCTAGTAGCCAGACAGACCAGCATACCTGGTCAAATGACCAAACTCCTTAAACCATCAATGTTCATTGTTCCCAAACTTCAGAAATCACAAGCTGGATTCCCCTTGACCCTGATCTTGTGTCTTTCCTAGTAACACTCCAAGAGCAGAACACAGGGTGGGGAAGCTTCTTTCCAAAACATTGCAGAGCCTCTTTCCTGACTTCTGCATACACACTCTTACTATTCAGCTGAACTCCCCAAACTATTAACATGGTAATTGCTCATGACTGAGCACAGCTGAGAGGCTGAGCTGCGCAAATCAATGAAAACACTCCTTTCTCACCAAGTCCTCCCCTTCTTGGTCCATGTTTCATCTGCTCCATGTTTTTCAAGACGGCAACACATCTCATGAGCATGGAGCTTCTCTTCTCACTCTGCACGGAACAATGTGTGGCAGCTGCACTTGCACAGAAAACCATCCAGAAGTATATTACACTTCTGTTAATGCAATACATCTATCATCCCAAAATGCAAACAGTTGCTCCTGTCGGCAACTCTGTAATATTTTATTTCTTCAATATCAATTTCTGCCAACGTCAAGCTAATAAATGCATGATGACTAGTTAGAAATCCATGGTTAAGTTACATATACTGTATTAGCAAGGATGTGGGGGCAGAGGGGGGCTAATTTGAGAAATACATAGAAATCTTGCTTTCAGGAGAATGAGAATTAGCACTTTTAATGTGCTCTGGGATTTCAAGTTGAATGTCTGAACCACTTAAAAAAAAAATCACTTTACAGTAATTTCCAACTGGTTGCCTAACACCCATCTCCTAAGTGACTATCATCAAAACATAACCATAACACTAGCAATGAATTAATATTAAAACCCTTCAGTGAGATCACAGAAGTCCTCAAAAAACAGCCCAAGTTGTCAGAGCACACTTTTCCCACACACTGAGTAGTAGTCAGGTTCTGGAAATAAAAGCTTTGTTCAATTACTAAAGTGGGCGCTAGGTACGCTTCTCATTTACACATATAATTTTGAAATCTAAATCAATTTGACGGTGTCTAAACAGATTTTAAAAGCCAAGAACAACTACTTCCAAAAAGAAGATGATGCAGTAGTCAGAAAAAGGAAATCTACACACACCCACCAGGACCACTGGACTAGCAGTGGACTGCTCTCTGACAGGTTCATATACTTTGGCAGGGATAATAAATGAAGTTTTGCAGGGTTTCTGCATAGCGGCAAGTCTGGAGTGGCTATAATTCTTCAGTTACTAAATGGACATTGTGTTGACCATCTATTTTGCTCTATAGAAATACTCTGTTGCAGGCGTGCATTGCCACACTCTCTCTGCTGATGTTGGTTACTCACCAGTATCACTCAAGAGAGAGCAACAGCCCAGCGATCTGTGAAAAGCCTAATCTAAGCGACTGCAAAATGGAAGTGCTTCAAGACAAGAGCAGCCTAAAATAGCACTCTGAGGATGGGCAGCAAGCATCTGCCTGCCAAAAGCAAAACACCTCGCAGGGTAAAGTTCCCCAGCTCCTGGGCCAAGAGAGTGATGGCCACTCTAAGGTTTCTTAACACCTCCCTTGGCTCCCTGGTTGCATATTTTTGTCTTTGCAGATGAAGCTTCAGGTATTTCTCTTGTCTGTGTGTGGCAGGTTAACGTTTACCATTGCCGGACATTTCTGAGCTCAGTGACCCTCCCAGGGCGGGGGGCAGCTGCCATGTCGGGCAGGTCTGCAGCATCACATATGCAACTAAGATGTGCAAACACGTTTGCTACAAAGAAATGAAAATGCACCTAACAAAGTTTTTCAAAAGATGAGATGTGCATGTGTTGCATGCCAGGTTTCTGAGGAAAAAAAAGGAAAATAAGCATGCAAGACATTTTCTCCAAAACCACAACCCCTTAATTCCCCAGGTCAGTGCAGTGTCTGGTCCTTCAACATTGCACTCGGCTCAGCAGATGAGGAAACAGTCGCACCAGAAGGCCCTGTAACAGATGGAAACCAGAGCAGCTGGAGAGCAGGGAAATGTCTGTGCTGGTGAGGGGGTGGGGGCAGAAAGCCCATCCCCACTCCCAAGCTTTAAAGCTGCGTGCAGCCATCACGCCCTACTGCAAACTCAGCCCACTGATCTGCTGGGGAGAAAGTTGAAGGAAGCAGTATGTGGCCGAGTGATTTAGTGCTTCCCAGACTTCCCATCAGGAGAGCAATTCTGAGCCATGCAACACAGGCCTGCAAGCACTGGGTGTGAGCCCCTCAGGGGTGCAGGAGATAGTGGAAAAGAGCAAGCTGAGCATTTGCCTTCTTCATGGAAAGCACAGCAAATGAAGAACTGCCAGCTGGAGAAAACCTAGAACTGGAGCAGTAAGGAAGGAAACAAAACTATACATGCATACAGGAGAAACGAGCAGGCAAACAGTGATATCAAAACATGTCAAGGTTTGAGGGATCTTTTTTCAAGTAAGAGGTATTACCAAAACGGCAAGAGATACATTTTTGTAGAGGAAGAAAACATGGCAAATGTGGAAGAATAAAAACTGAAGAAAAAGCCCCTGCCATATGGCACAATTATTGCACTACAGTTTAGATTCACAGCTTTACAACACCTGCGCAGTTAATAACCATATTAAGTCATACATGATGTCACCAGTATTTCCTTTCTTTCTCAGCTTAGTTAACTATTAGGGAAATACATCTAACAGGGATTTCTATACTTCTGGAAAGACAAATGACTGTCCATGATTAAGATGCCCATCCCCTGACGCAGTTTGGAAAGCAGCCTACCCCCAATTCCCAGATGAAGGAAAGGGACCAAACCTTGTGAGGGCCATTAAGCAGGGATAGTTTATTATAAACAAGACAAGTGAGGTGGTTTTTTTTTTCTTCTTTCTTTGTTCCTTTTATTTTGGTTGGAACTACCTTCTGCAATCCTTTTGGTTCCTCAAGTCAGGAGACAAGAAACTAAACTGATCAACTGGTAAGACGGAAGTCCTCATATTAGAGCAGGAGATTACAGCGTTAACCCAGATAACACAAACAAGGTCAGTCAACGCTTGTAAAAGGCACACAGAAATGCTCCATTATATATACACATATATAAAACTGTTCGTTACCTGGCCTGCCACGTAGAATCAGACTTTGAACATTGATTTTCAGCAGCTGTGAGCAACTGCACAATTGATAGGGCAGTGGAAAGTTTTCATGATGATTTTCCCTCCTTAGTTATTCCTTTTCCTAACCACAAGCATGATGCTTTTGTTCTACTATTACCCCAGACACTCCAAGAAAATGTTCAGGTACAGTCTGGCACCAGAGGTAAGCTGATATAACCATTAGTTGCCATCAGAAGATCATCACCACGGGGATAGCTGAACAGCAATGACAGCACAAGGGAAGAAGCAAGAGTGGTACGGCTGATTTCAAGCATCACAACCCATTGGATCAGCTTATTACTTTACCATGCATTCAAACTGCCTTCAGGCCACAGCCAGGTGGTTCAACAACTTAAACTGAAAAGCACAGCAGTAAAACAATCCAGACATTTGCTGTACAGAAAGACATGAGAAAACAGTGTCTGCTGATATGACTTGCAGGGGAAAAAAAAAAATCAATTCTAATTTGGTCAAATACTTGAAAAAATATTTATCTTCCAACTAATGAAACACACAAATCAGCACCAAAGACTACACAAAGCATGGAACCTTGCAGTTACCTCACTCTAGCTACTTCTTGCTGACTGGAAGACTGCTGACTTGAGTTATTTCATACCAATGTACAACTCCAGTGTACAACTCCCAAATATTCTGGGATCTGGCATTAGAATTTCTTTTAAACAAAAAATGTTATGTCCCGTTGTGATTTACAAAGATAAAGGCCACTTGTGAATACTAAGGATATTTGTCAAGAGAGTCAAATAACAGGTTTTAGTTAAGGCATTCCAAAAGCAATTAATCCATGGGTGCTCAGAGGATGGCCTCCAGCAGATCAAGCCAAGCACACACACAGTCCCTCAATGAATGGCTGTGATGGATAAACACGCTGCTTAAAGGAAGAGTATTTCATTGACATCCATTCAACACCTAAGAAGCCTTCTAGACAGAGAGGTAAAACTTTCTTACATTTTTCATTACACTTCTCTTGCTCACATTGTACTTGTCTGCAGTCTTTCCTAAATCCCCATACTAGAAGTCCATTAGCATAAGATTAGATTTTACATATTCTGGGGGCAGGGGGGCTTTAAAACATATTCACCACAAGAATTTTTAAATATATCCCACTATTCGAAACACTTTTGTTCCAAAAGCTGACCATTACAGACTATTTTCTAGATATGGCAGGACAAATTCCTTCCTGTCTGAGAGTTTCCATGGTAATAAAAGTCCCCTTTAAACACATTCACGGTGGTTTGGGCAGGCCAAACAGGCAGCCTTTGTACTGAAAAGCTCCCTCTTTGTACTCCTCTGTGCTGATCCTGCACAAACTACCGTAAAAGTGTATTTTAGTGGAGGCAGAGTAAAACTAAGGCTCACATCAGTTTCACACGACAACTGTTTATTCCACAGCACAGATACAATCCTCTGGAAGATTCCCTTCCCCAACATTTTGAGTGGTTGGAGAAAGCAATCTGGAGGACAGTCTAGGGTGTATTTCAAACAGACCTAAGCCCAGGAACTTTGCCACTTCCACTATTAAGAAAGATGAACTGGAATGACCACCCTCCTTTTCCCATCCCCCCTCTCCTCACCAAGTAGTGTCACTGGTATTTGAAGATGGCGCATTTACACCAGCGCTTGCATCTCCAGTTAAACCATGAACTGGTCTCAACTGGCACCTCTGCATCAGCATAGAGATCTGTCATGGAAAGGGACTGGGAGAATGACCGAATGTGGTTCAGAATGTTTGGAGGAATATATGGAAACAAAAGAAAAAAAATGCTTTCCTAATGTTCAACAGAGCACCTCTCTATAAATTTCAGTCTATTCACACTTGTGTGCTTCGGCACTTTTGAGTACTATGAGAAATTTCAGAATTGTTACAAGTGAGGCTTTTTTTTTATTAGGAGTTTACATTTTGGTAAATCTCACAGTCTTTTGAATTCAGAAAGATTTTTTTTTCTGCCGCTACCATTACAGCAGACCGTCCATAGATGCCAGATCAACTCCACAGATGATTCTCTTAAAGAATGGAGCCATTAAGCAAAAGCATGCAACTTGAATTCACTAAGAAGGGTTTCACAGCCATCCCTTGGATTTTTCTTTTATTAATTTTCAAAAATTTGCATGGAGATCATTTTAGATAAAAGGTCTCTATATGTGGTCAAGTTTGTTCACTAGAGTTTTCAGCTGACTTGCAGACATCTCAAACTTTTAAGTGCAACTCAGTTCCCAAGCCACTTTCCTTGCTTATAATAAAGGAGAGGAAATTTAAGAATCTAATTTGCACAGTGAGCTTTTCTCCAGGTTAAAATCTATGGGGTTTTTTCCTACCTCATCTAGTGGAAATTTCAGCATAGCACAGTCAGTGTAGCACAGAACTCTCTTGTCCTGCCTTTTGAGAAAATGTATGAAGAAAGAAGAAAGAGCAGCAGCAATAGCTCCAAGAAACCGATGTAATGTTTCATTACCTCTCATCTCCACAGTTTAAAACACCCCTCGAAAACACACATGTACATCCATCCCCCTTTCTCAGCTCCCACCCCTGCCATGTAGCTCATGCCCTGCTGGGTGCCACTGCTTTAGAGAAGTCTGGTGATCTTGACTGTAGACTCTCTTTGCTTCCCAAAAACTGAAGCAGTTTGTATGGAAAGCATTATCCAGATGAGTGAAAAAAAAGTCAGTCCTGAGATCACTTTCACATGCATAAGAATGAAAATACCTGATCTTTGTCAGATCTAATTTAGAAGCATTTGGAGTTCCTTTTTGGCAATAGAGGAAACAGCCTTAAAATTACAGCAAATTTAAAGTTGTGGGAGGCAATGCAGTAACATTTAAGGCAAGTAGACAGAATAGAAGGTGTGAGAAAGGCATGTTATGCAGAACTATGTGACCCATAAACCCAAGCTACAGCTGTAACTTTCTGGAGAAGCTTTTTAGTAGGCAAGTTTTAAGAACAAGATCAGACCAGATACAGAAAAAACAGGTGACAGCAAAGTATTTATTAAATGCTTCTCAAAATAATGGGTCTAGTAGATAACTGACTACTGGCAACAGAAAAATTCTGTGTTTAGCTTCAGCAAAGCTAACAGCATTTTTTTTTTCCCAATACAAAGTTTCAACTTGGGAAAAGAAACTGAACAGAATTTGTTTTGGTTGCCAGCAAAACCTGGTCTATCGCTTTCCTTGAAACTAGTCCAATTTAAACAAACATCAATGTAACATCCCACATTTCTCATGCTAGCAAATCTTACTAGGAAGACTTTCCACAAACACATGGTATTGATCAGTTATTATCAACACAAAAAAATTCAGATGCAGTCCTTAAGGATGATTTGTAGTAAATCCATCTACTTCAGCAATCTAGCCATAAATCTATCTCCATAAAGAGACGCAACACACTAGATGATTTTCGCTGTAGGTTGTAATATTTCTGAGTATGTTTAAATTGCTCTGAAATTATGCTTTATCAAGCCATCATGCTGATTGTAAGATAAGTGAATATAATCAGAAAAGGTAAACTCTAGCCTCTATTTCTTATGCACCCTCTTCTTAAAATCAGAGTCATTGTACAACAAAGATTTCATTACCACCCTGTTCTGACAGAAACCAATATTAATTATTATTTGAATTAACCTTTGAGCCATAGTTTTCATCAGTACCCAGTAAAGACACGGACAATTTCTAATTACATTCTACTCTCATTATAAGTCACTAGGCTGTAAAGCTGCATCTGACAAGACTGCTATACTTGGCCTTGAAATGCTTTGGACTTCACTATAAATCTTTCAGAAACATCCAAGAACTCATTGAATACAAGAGCTATCACACAGGATGCTTCTCCAACAATTTAGAAGCTGTTTTAAAGGGATAGCAAGTGTGATATTACTGAATTGCAATACTATTCCTGAAGCAAAAGAAATTAGCGGTGTCTTCAGCATTACTACACAAATTATCTTTTACTAAAAGTTAGAAACATGGATTCACTTGATCTATCAAATGCATTTATTCAGTGATCATCAACTAACTCATAATTATATTCAACAAATAGCATAAGAAAATTAAAAAATTATAGACTTAGAGAAATCTGATTCCAAAGCTTACAGCAAGTATCTACAACATTAGCCATATTTATTACAGACCAGTGAGAAAGGCTTGATCTGCTAAAGAGTTAGTAGTTCTTTAGCAGGAAATATGGATTTTAAGGGTCATAGATGAAGAATAACCTGTAATTAATATACAAAAATTAGTGCAAGAGGGCAATTTTTCTTTTGTAATTTTTCAGCTTTACCTCACATAATTGCTTCGCTGCAGTCAGTTATCTAGCTAGGAAAAAAATGAAATATACACACGGATTTAGGGAAAGTGAATGCTATTCTGGAGAACAGGTTTCTACCCTCAACTATGCCAAATCTCTTGAACGAACAAATTAAACTTCTAACAGAGTGATTTCTGGCTCTGTAACCCGAGCCTCACTTTTGCAACTTCACAAAGCTCACATCTACGACTAACTCCAAATGTCCAATCTCTAAGCAAAAGACAGTTTTATTTGAAGGAATACCAGAGGCTGGGATCTATCAGGTTTCAAAACCAGAACTTGACTTAGCTGCTGACTCAAGACATATTTCAAGATAACAGAAGCATATTTCAAGATACCATTTTTAATCTTCCACTGTTGAAAATACCTGTATCTTAAAACAGAAGCTTCAGTATGTAATCTGTCTAATTCCAGCGAACGACGTTTCATGTTAAAGAAACCTTGGACCAAGTTTCACAACATGTATTACTTTAGATTTTGCTGATCTCAAAAAAACCCCTACAAAACCCCAACTGATGATCTTTCCTTCGCAGATCACTTTTATGGATGCTGTTAATTACACAGAAGACCCAAGGTACTAATTCCACAAATATTTTAAAGAGAAATTACAAGACACAGGAGAACCCTAACATGAAGTTTGCAGGTTTTAACATAGAAAATACAGCTGTACACATATTTAAACATATATGATGGATTCCATTAGGTAATGCACAGCAACTTTGTAATCTCACAGTATAATGATATTCCATGACTAGAAGAATAGCTAGATTTAATCAAATTTATCACAAGACAGAATATGATAGGAGAATTCAGATCTCTTGATTTTTGGAAATGGCTAAAGATGATGGATGGGACTCCAGTCTATAAAAATGCAGTGTTTGTAGCAATGGTGTCAACAGTGTTACCAATTCTAAACATGCCTCCATTAATCCTGTCCACATATTTTGAAACTATCCAGGCCCTTCACCTTAAGACCCCAACTTGCTTACTCGCTCAAATTTGCCATACTGGTTTGTTGCCTTTTTCTTTTCCTTGCAGTTACATGTTTTTCAGAAGTTACTCCAACATACAACTTCTAAAGTATTACTTTAGAATCTACCTTAATATTCAGATCATTCTTTTTCTTTTGTGCCCAATACAGTAAATGCCTGGATTATTCTTCTACGCCTCTTTGAAAAGCATTTAACGGGTAGTTTGACTATTTCTTTTCTTGACATACAAGGGTAAAAGGAGACTAAAGCAAAGAAAAATAATCATTCTTTACCATATAGAAAC
>VWZN01003333.1:0-25730 GCA_013396955.1 Regulus satrapa
ATAGTTCAGATCTAATCAGAGCAGGTTGCTTGTGCAGTTTGCAAGTGAACTGTTGGATACTTGCTAGGAAACTTAGCAATCCAACAGACCTGGCAATGAATAAGTGGAGACAGCTGGAAAAGAAGTCAACTGGACAATAAAATCCTATTTCTCAATATCTTAATATAAATATCTATGTAAAAATTAACATTCAGAGTGGTTTTACAACTGTAGGCTGAACTGAAACAGAAATAAAATGTTTGAAGTGAGAATCCTTACTATTTATACACTGAATTAAGTCTTGGCTCCTAATGTTGACTCTTCATTACCAGACTCTACGCCAAAAGGGCAGCATTTCAGAATGCAAATCTATCACAAATTCTACTTCGCACTTAAATGCTTAATACTTAAGTGTTATTTACCTGCCAGAAAATGTAGCAGCATTATGAATTACCCCATGTTGCTGACTAGACCCTTACTAATAGAAATATTCCTTACCTAGATATGTCATCTTTATCATTGATAAACTATGCAAAGAAATACTTGTCAGCTGCAAAAGCAAAGCAGCACATAAAGTCATTTCCTTGGGCCTAGAAATTATTTTAAAAATTGCAGCATTGAAAAATAGCCTTGATAAGGCCATTTTTCCTGACATAGAAATTTCCCTCCAACTAAGGCTGTGTTTTAAATTCCCTCTTCCCCAGGTCCCATACACAGAATAAATTAGCTCTGGCTGATCTTGACTTCTTCTGGTACATGAGCCAGCTTGTTAAGCATGTTCATACACAAAAATATATACTATATTTCTGCCTACCCTTAAGTGAGTCAGAAAAAGCTATTTAGACTTTTTCCCTGGAGGATCAAATGCTGTAAATACTGCCAGTGTTTCGGTTGCTTGGTTTTTTCATGTCCAACAACTACGGCCCAAGGTAAAAAGGGTTTATAACGGAGAGGTTGGAAAAACCCATCATGGAACAAAGAAATAATTGAAAATAAAATAATAATTTGTACCTATTTTTAAACTGCCTTCTTTCTACTGTCTATGGCCAAAGCCAGAAAACTCCTCAGTTTCTTAAGCTTTTTCTCCATTTGTTTCTCCCTACAGAGAGACTTTCAAGTCCTTGCAAGTCTTTTTTCTGACTTTATATAAGGTGTTCTCTATCATTCTGCTTATAACATTTGTTGCTCTTTCTCTGTTCAAGGCATCATAATATTCCTACTATACCTCAAGAAATTTCCTACCACCTATTCCAGAAACAGCTTCTGGTATGGCTTTTCCTTATATTTTTTTTGCAAATTATTTTTACTTCGGGGTTTTTGGCAGTGATCTTGTGATAATTGCTGGCATTTCACAGAAAATGTCTGTTCCAAGAGCTAACAGGGTATGTCCTTCCAAAACATGTAAAAATTTACAGTACTTAGGTCCAGATTCATCTTGTGCATCATTAGACACAGAACTGAGTGGCCTGCACTTGGAGCAGAGCTGCCCTATGGACTCAAGCAGCGGACAGAAAAAGAGGTACCTTCTTTAGGACCTGATTTACCATATGAAGGTGCCTGTGTCACTGCACTGGCAAGAGGCATACTGTGGTTAGTCACTTTGTTTAGGTCCCTAAAGTGAGATAGAGTGGGTCTAGTTCTGCTCTTGACATACTAATGTCTGGTAAGTAACTATATTATTGCACTGAGCTACTCCATTTATTCTGGTAAAATAGTCTCAATATTATTGAGATAATATATAACACTAATACAGTTCAGTATGAAACTCATTAAAAAGGAAGAAGGTGAGGAGGTATTTTCCTAGGGAAGGATTAAACACAGATATATAGGATTTGAAATATTAGAAAGCTGGTAGTTTGGAGGAGACATATTCCCAATTGTTCAAAGTAACAAGTAAAGTTAGAGTTTCCCACAGCGAAATAAATGCTATCTGCATTACCCATATGTCATGCTCAATTTTTTTACCCATTAAAATATGTGTGAAAATTTTGCTTAGAGACATTCTAAATGTCACCTAGAAGCAACAGTGCTGTGACTGAGATAGAGGCATAAAGGGCAGCTTAAGTACATGGAGAAGGTAGCCGGAGGATGAAGTCCTAGAAAATGAAGAAAACATAGAAATAAATGAATTTAAAAATTTTCTTTCAATTTTTAAACTCATTCCTGTCTTCACCTATGATTTAGTTATTGATACTAAGTTAAACAGCTCTAAAAATAGCACCATCCAACAGATATCAGCATTCTCTTCTGCTACAAATGCCTTTCAAATAATTGAGCAAGTTCTCCAGGAGGTGTCTGAGGAAATTACTTGGAATTAAAGTGATGCACAAGACCACAGAAGAGACTGGGAAGAATAAGAACGTGCCTGTCTAGAGCATCATTCTTTGGTTCTGGATTCTCACTGTGCTTTCAATGTGCTTTTATCCCTCAGTTGCTTTTTCTCTGACTTTGCTGATTACTAAGGAATTCCTTGAAGAATAAATTAATATCTGTTTTTCATTTATACTAAATAAGGACTCCCAATATCAACTTTAATTTTAGAATGCCTTGAAGTAGTGGAAGACACCAACAAGTTTATAAGAATTTACAGTGTCACATTCTGCTATGTTCACAAAATATTTAGGGGCTTGAGAGATCTTTAAAGTTTTGGTGTTAAAAAAAAAAAAAAATTCAACTGAACCCATGATAATCTAATTCAGATCTTGTTAGGCTATTGCCATTTCAAAGAGGAAAAAATTGGATAGTTGTAGAGGATGTGTCTCCTGCTTTTTAGTTACTCTTGGTGCTATATGTCCTTTGAATGATATAGTATAAAATACAGTACTGCAAGTCTGATACTATGTTGGCCTTGAAATTTATTTGCACAGATCGATCAAAAGCGAATGTCAGAAAATCATGTCAGTCACAGCTTGAAATGTCTTTTAAAGGTTTTTTAAACCTTTTAGGTTGATGAGAACTTTACATTTCTCTCTCACAAGTTGACCTGTTACATGGATCTTTCTGATATCACGGTTGAATTGCTGCAGTATGCTTGATTGTGTGCTGCCAAAAAGGTTCATCTATCACCTGCAGCTAGAGAAGATTTCAGCAGAGTGAGTGTTTGCAAGTGTGGAATGGGGGATTCTGCCGTTCTTCAGGTTTGCTATGTGAACTCTATATAATGAGTTAAGTTTCTTTTTTTTTTCTGCATAGTGTCTGCATCTAAAATCCTCTCTGCAAAAGCCTAAGGCCTTCAAAAGTTTTCCCAGTTGTCAAATCCAGCAGAGAAGTTCCGGTAGAGAATCCACATAAGTCGTAGCTCTCCCTGGGAGCTGTGTACCTCTCTTAGCTCAGTCTAGCTGAAAAATGCTGCATAAGCACCTGGTGTGAATCTTCTTAAACATTCTTTCAGAAAGAACTGAATGAAATCTGCCCCTCTACCAACATTTTGTAGGTTTTTGTCTGCAATAGGTCTTGAATGCTCAACACTTACTATCAGAGGGTTTATTTCTTTTAAAGAGGTTTGAGAGATCATTTGTGAGGGCTACTGTAGGGAAAAAAAAAAACCCAAAAAGCAAAACCTCTTCAATTAATGTAGTTTAAAACAAATAATGATAGAAGAGGTATATTGACTTATTAATGAAACAGAATCAACAAGGACAATCAGAAAGGTATAATTCAGGTTAAAAATGAGCCATATAACAGATAAACAACAATAATAGACATGCAAAAAATGTTAATGAGTACCTTTTCAAATTTCTACTATAATGAAAGGTCTTCAAAAGTCTGATATTCTTCTCCATGTATTCTCAGTTAACTGCAATGACCAGCCATGTGGGTCACTAGGCCCTTTTCCCCTTCAGGGAGCTCTCCTTGCATCTGCAAACTTCTTGTCACTTGAAAGATGTGGGTTCTCCAGCTCTGTGACTTTCCCCAGCACCCCCAGCTGTCCATGCACCAGCTTGAGAGCACCCTGCTGATTTCAGAGGCAAAAAAGCATGGGTCTTTGCATGCTGCACCCTGCACTGTTGCTCCACTAACTGCATGCAGGCTACTTGTAGTGTCCAACAGAGAACAAAACAGTACTCTTTCATTAGCTAATAAATTAATTTTAAACCCTTGATATTTGAGGATATTTCCTACTCCGAGGGACTCTACAATATGAGTCTCAAGTGTCTGAAAAACTTTACTGTGAACCACAGTGTTCAGAGTTCTCAGGAACCAATCTACTTTCTATTATTACTGGGTAATTATTTTCACATAGAGTGTTGTGAATTTAAAGCAGAAATTTCTGGAAAGACAGCATTTAATAATCTGAAAATTAAGACTTTAATAATCTGAAAATTAATTTAATATCCTGAATATGTTTTCTTTGTGTTCTTGTTCCACTGAATGCAAAAATGCAAACAGAAACAGCCAGGTGAAGTTTATATATGCCTTTATTTATTTCTGATTAATATAACATAATTAGCATGCCTATAAACTTCACCAATGTCAGGTGAAGTTTATATATTATCTTTATTTCTGATTACTAGAACACAATTAGCATGAAAAATTCTAATCTAACTAAGATTTTCTACAAGCAAAACATGCTATTGTTTCTGTCAGTATAAATGTATGTAGCTCTGTTTTCTTTCAAGCTGGTTATTTGTACCAGTAGGAAACAATTATATCCATTTACTTCAGTCATAGCCAATATACAGAAATCCAATGAGTATCTAATTCATTAAATTTAAAACCTAAAAAAAAAAATAAATCTGGGATTTGTGGGCCAATTNCCAAATTTAAATTTAAATCTATAAGATATCCACTGAGTCATTGGAGACTGAATTTGACACTCTGGACTAAGTTCAGAAGTGTCATAAATTAATTTAAGTAGTTTATAAAGTGGCATAAAATATGTTGGAAAACATCTAGCATAGACATCTAGAATTTTCAACAGAAAAAGGAATCAGCAAACGTGTGCAAAATATAATTTGGGGAAGATTTTATATATATATATATATAGAGAGAGAGAGAGAGAGAGAGAGAGAGAGAAAGTNACTTTCTATTATTACTGGGTAATTATTTTCACATAGAGTGTTGTGAATTTAAAGCAGAAATTTCTGGAAAGACAGCATTTAATAATCGGAAAATTAAGACTTTAATAATCTGAAAATTAATTTAATATCCTGAATATGTTTTCTTTGTGTTCTTGTTCCACTGAATGCAAAAATGCAAACAGAAACAGCCAGGTGAAGTTTATATATGCCTTTATTTATTTCTGATTAATATAACATAATTAGCATGCCTATAAACTTCACCAATGTCAGGTGAAGTTTATATATTATCTTTATTTCTGATTACTAGAACACAATTAGCATGAAAAATTCTAATCTAACTAAGATTTTCTACAAGCAAAACATGCTATTGTTTCTGTCAGTATAAATGTATGTAGCTCTGTTTTCTTTCAAGCTGGTTATTTGTACCAGTAGGAAACAATTATATCCATTTACTTCAGTCATAGCCAATATACAGAAATCCAATGAGTATCTAATTCATTAAATTTAAAACCTAAAAAAAAAAATAAATCTGGGATTTGTGGGCCAATTCCATCTCTGTTTTTAGACAAATATACATATAGCTGCCCATGTACCAAAAGCAATCAAAATTTACATATTTTACTGTAGGGGTATGATTACAATGAAGGGATAGTGGGACAAATATAATAATTAATATAAAGACATGTAATGAATTTTTGTATGGCAGTATTTTGTAATATGGGAGAGTATTTTTCTGCCTAGATTTCTGATACATGGAATCCTGCTTCATCTCAGTGTGCAAACCAGTTTCAGTTTATTCTCATGTTAATCTCTGATGAGTTTACCTGTAATTTACTACTTCCGCTGGTACTACTTGCACTTGAGTAAATTATTTNATAGTTCTAGTCCTCTCTTACCTCATCATAACTGTTAAGTAATTTGTATGTCCTGACTTTCTTCTTCCTAGAGAACAAACCAAGTGGTTTAAAACAAAGGTATAATTTGCTAAGAGACAAATATCAGGGAGACTGTGTTTGAAACAGATCAGAGAGAGGCCTTGTGCTAAATTTAGATGAGCTAAGGTTAAACCCTATTGATCAAACATTATGGCTTGAGAGAGTGATTATGAAGAGGTTTTATATAATTAGCATTATATAAGCTCAATAGAAAGGACAGTTAGGAAGGAAACTATCAGAACTAATACTGACAGGCTTTGCAAATGCTATGCAGATGTTTGATTTGCCTTTGCATGACTTTGTCCATCTCTGCAAAAGGGTTCTTTGATACTTAGAAGAATATTATGGTATCCTTTGTAATTCAAAAACAGTTTTGGAAAAATTCTTGCAAATAATCCTTGTTCATAACGCATCATCTCATATGATGTTGTAAAACAATCAATAATAACAAAATATATGTGTAGAATCAGGTATAGATACTATAGGAAAATCTTGACATAAAAATCAGAGAATTGCCAATTAAGAATGTAAACATTTCTATATGGTATTTCTGTTAAGCTGTTCTATTTGAGGAATGTAAAACATGACTAACTACATCAGCAGGTGTGGTGTAGGTGTAGTGCAATTATACATTGACATTTTTGCTGAAGCCTACAAAGTATTATTTTGTACTGGCTACCATTCTAGATGTAGACCTGATTAAAAATAATTGAAGCATCACTTAGGTGTTAAAAATACTTTTTCCTGCAACCAAAAATCTTACCAAGGATAGATTGTTCAGACAGAAATATGAATTTCAATCTGGAAAAGAATGTTATACTAGTTTTAAGATTTTTATTTATGTCTTATTCCACTGTTTGTTTTTTTTTTTTAACAACAAACATTTCTAAATTTACTGGCAGTTGATGTTTTTTGTATGTTTCCTATTTGATATTAATTTTAACAATTGTATGTGAATGATATTGTGAATACTGCTAAGTCAGTGGCTGGTTACATGACTCTCATTTACCAGCAGTCCTTGACTAACAATGTTGAATTGCAGTTGACTGGAAGTTAGCAAATTTAACACCAACATACAAGAAAAGCTGTAAATAGGATCTGGGGAAACTCTCAATCTGACCTCAGTGCCAGAAAGGTCATTGAGCAGATCATCTTAAATGCCATCCTGGAGTATGTATGGGACAACCTGGAAATTGTGACCCGCCATCATGGTTTATGAAGGATTTATGAAAGGCAGATCCTGCGTGACTGACCTGATCTTCTTCTTTGAACAGGTGATGCATTTACAGGATGAAGGCAACATTACAGGTAATATGATAAGATGAGAAGAAATGGCCTTAAGTTGTACCAGTGAAGATTTAGCTGAATGTTAGAAAAAATTTCTTCACTGGAAGAGTAGGCATTTGGTTAATGGTGAAGATGGAAGCGCTGAGTTAACAGAATGATAACCTTAAAAGTCTTACCACCTTAAATGATTCTATTATTCTTTTAATTTATTTAGACAGGTTTAATTATTTTCCAGAAGCAAAGCATCTTAAACATTGTTGTCTTTAAATTCATAGAATCACAGAATTCATTGGATTCAAAGGGTTCTTAGCAATTATCTCATTCCCATCCCCCCACAATGGACAGGAAAAACATCTACTTGTCCAGGTTGCTCAAAGCCCCATCCAACCTGGCCTTAAGCCCTTTCAAGAATGGAGCATCCACAACTTCTCTGGGCAACCTATGCCCATGCCTCACCACGTTCATGCTAAAGAATTTCTTCCTTATGTCCAGTGTAATCTTTCAGTTTAAGGCCATCCCACCATGCACAATCAGCACATGCCCTTGTAACCAGTTCCTCTCCAGCTCTTTTGTAAGTTCCCTCTTGGTCCTGGAAGGATCTAAGGTATTCCCAAAGCCTCCTCTTCTGCAGGCTGGGCAGCCCCAATGCTCTCAGCCTATCTTATAGGAGAGGTACTTCTGCCCTCTGATCATCTTCAATAGCCCTCCTCTGGACTTGCTCCAACAGATACATGTCTTCCTCATGCTGGGGCTTCAGAATAGGACCCAGTTCTCCAGGTGCAGTCTCACCTGTCTGAACCTGCTGGTTTTGATTCTTCTGATTTAGCCCAGGACGCAGTTTGCTTTTGAGCTGCAAACACACTTAGTTGGTTCATGTACTTGTCACCCAATGTTCCTCCTCCTCAGGGCTGTTCTAGATCCATTCCCTGCCTAGCCTGTATTTGAGCTTGGGATTGTCCTGTTTTATGTGTAGAACCCCACACTTAGCCTTGAACTTAATGAAGTTCACACTTGCCCACCTCTCAAGTCTGTCAAGGTCCCTGTTGTGTCGACGGCACCTGCAACTTGGTGTTGAAGGCAAACTTGCTGAATTATTTATTTCTTATATTTTGTGTTAACATGAAGTCACATTACCAAGGAAAATTTGAAAAATATTAAAAAGAAGTCCTTCAAGATACCCCCAAATCAAAAATGAGAGCTTCTACTGCCAAATATTAATGTTCGATTCTGCAGCTCTTGACCTTATGTGCAATATCATAGCACACATGATAAGGTCACATCTATAGATAGGAATGGATAACTTTAAGTAATTGATCACAGAATATTAACTGTAGTAATTATGCAGCACAACCTATCAAGGATCTGGATATCATTAATATCAAGTATTCTTATAATATAGAATGATACAAAAATTTAAAATATTAATGAGAAAATTTCCATATTAATTTAATGGTTTTTGTTCAGTTCCTAAATAATCAAGAATCAAATAGGTCCATAAGCCATGCTGCAGTTAAATATTTTGTTTCAAGAAACCTTTTATTGGGTATTTTTTTTCCTCCACTGAAAAAGTGAAAATTAACCCTTGACTAAGAAAATGTTATTTGTCAGCAGTTGTTTTGAAAATTTTTGAGAACTGTAGTTCACCCTGTAATAGGAAAGGACATTTTGAACAATAAAATTCATTTTTTCTTTTACATGAAATTAAAGAAAACATATGAAAGTGACAGCTGCAGAATCAGTTTTGCCAAAGAGCAGCAGAATAATGTTTTTAAGTGTGAATAATAGCTCTCTTGATGGGACTGAGACACTTTCTGATTTTGTGCTCACACTCTAGCTACTGTTATGTGATGCGGACTCAGTTTAACAAATAATATGAATTCTGGAATACTGGCAAGCATCAATAGAGAACTAAACCACAGAACCTGTCTAAATTAGTGATAAATGGATTATTAGTTGTGTAATACACTGTGCAGTCATAGTGACTTACAGGTAACTTGAACACAGCTGTTCAGATGTAACTTATTTAGTAGTCACTCCTTGAGTAACCTACTTTGGTAGAGGAGTAGAGATGGGATACTATCATTATGTGGGATTTTAAAGTAGAGATTTTACACTAGTCCAATTTTGACTGGAGCTGAACAACCCTAGGCAGGGTTGTTTCCCTTTTCTTCCTTCCCTGGAGGGATCACTTTCTGAAAATCATCTTAGTGGAGCTTCAAGTCACAGCTGTGATGGCTATGAATTCATCAGGGTAATTTATTTTACTCTGGATGATGTTGTATGTAGACATAAGCTTTGTATTAGTAATATAGGTGGTTACCTGAATGACAGAAGACAGGACAAGTGAGTAGGAAATGTACATTTTTATTTCCTGTTAAAAACTAACAAAATATATTTTTGTATGAGGAATAGGAGAGATAAAAAGAGAGGATGAAAGGTAGAACACAAGAGGGTCTGTATCACAGAAGATTATGTGTTTTGCTTGAATCTGTTTAATATCTGTTTAGTGGTTTTACATTTCAATCCATGAGTAGGTTCTGATATAAGAGATGAATGAAACAGAACCAAGATCTCTTTGTGTAAAAACCTCATAAAATCTCAACCCAGAAAAAAAAAGCCTATTGGCAAGGTTTTCTAGAGAATTTCAGCTACCAGCTACCATGTAGAAGTCATATGCCATGCAATGAGTATTTTATGATGGTTTGATCACAGACCAACAGGATCACCTGTGATGACAGCTGGACATTCCAGTGAAGTTCTGTGCTGTGATGTGCTGGGAGTGTTTTGATCTGGGACAAGATGCTACTGGAAGGTGGTTGTCAACATCTCAGTAATATAATTATTTGATAAAAACAGAATAGGAAAAAAAAAAAAAACCAAACCAGAAGTAGAGTTGTGGGTTGATATTCCTGTACTGCACTGTTAATACCCCCAAAATTGAACAAAGGTAAAACATACAAACAGAACTATATTGTCAGACACAATAACTGAGTTAGAGTGGCACTGGATTGATGGAAGGCATGGACAAGGGCTAAACTATAAGTAGATTCAGTATAACCAAATGGTCAAAGATGAGTCTTGTGACGTGAGTGATCTGGTACATTTTGACCTGCAGGAGGGAAAATGCAGTGTAGGCCTGCATTAGATTATCAAGCCCAAAACACAAATGTGTGCATGAGCTTCTTCTGCTAGCCTTCTTGTGAACTCATTCTCTAGCATTTGTTTTACTGTGAAAGCTAACAGCATCACAGAAAAAACTCATCCATGGTCTGAGTTACTGCAAATTAGGAATGATTTCCAGTGTTTTTTTTTTTTTCCTGGCTCAGGTGTGGGCATTCTCTTTAGAGAAGAGAAACAGAAGAAATTTTAAGTGTGTGGGTGTGGGTCATGTGGCCTTTGGACCAGGTAGCAATCAACCAAATCCTGCTCTTTATCACAATCCTCAACTGAACCACTGGATTTGGATATTTTCACAGCCATGGACTAGATGAGAGAGTGGCATCTACATCCAATACATAATTTATTCTGAGAGTATATGTGTAAAGGTTATAAATAGTCGTCTGCTCTTTGATGTCTATGCCTTCCTTTAACCTCAGTCAGTCAGTTAATAGAGAGTCAGCCGCTGGGCAATTAATTTCCTTAGTTGACATATATTTATTGTGGGTCTACTCAGCAGACTACGAACCATCTTTCTAAAAGTTTGAGCTTCTGAAAGGTAATTGAAAGGCAAAGGTAAAAAAGTATTTTCATTCCTAGGGATGACCCTGAATCAAAATTCCAAATCCAAAAACCCCTAAAACTGTACAGACATTCTTTTCAAAGGATTCTACAGTCTGCACATTCTACAGAAATATTGTTTTATCCTTGGAATGTCTCTTTAGAGAAACATTTGTCCTAGACAAATAATGTAGCACACTTGTTTATGTTGTCACATTATTTCAAAAAGCATCTTGTCTGGTAATTAATGATTCCACTGCATTTTAGTAATAATAATAATAATAACAAAACTAAACACTCCCTTGTTTAGTAGTCATTTCTCCTGCCTGTGTTCTCAGAGCTTATAGCAAACATTTACTGTTTTAAAAACTGACAGTTTAAATCTAGCACGAACCCAAGTGGCACTAACAAGCAAATTGTTTCCATTTGTGAAACCTATTGTAGTAATTGCTACTGACTCCAGAGACATTCCCTAGGCAAGAGCAGTAATGATAATTTGGTAGCTTTCTTTTAAGTAGACTTCATTTACAACAGCTAGCAGATATTTCTGCCTTCAGGGCTGAGGAGAGGTTTATGGACTACAGTAATAGCTTCCCACTTTAAATTTTTCAAAAGTGGTTGCTTTAGTAGTGAGAAAAAACTATTATGTTTTCCAAATAGTATTTCTTAATTATCAACTACTATCTTTATCAGACCTGAGTCTTTATGAGACTTCCAAATATACACAAGACAAAATGTTTGTAAAAATTCCCAGAAATTATTAATTATGTTTCATATTATAAAATCATGAAATAATTTATGTTGGAAAAGTCCTTTAAGATCACCAAGTCCAATTTTTAACCCAGCACTCTTAACAGATTATTTCTTGAAGTTGGAACAAATATAGCAGTGATGCCAACCTCCTGCAGTCCTTTATATAAAGCAGATACAATTTCTATGCATGTTCCTTGCAAGTCTAGTCTCTAGACCCTTTACCAGTCTCATTGTTCTTCTCTGAGCATGCCCTGGCACCTGAATATCCTTTATCTGTGAGTGTCCTGAAGATGAGCACAAGATTCAAGGTGTGGCCTTGCCAGTGCCAAGTGCAGAGGGACAGTCGCTGCCCTGGTCCTGCTGGCCACAGTATGGCTGATACAAGCCAGGATGCCATTGGCCTGGGACTGCTCTATGTCCACTAGGAGGACAGTGTGTGCTCATGTCACAGCTGTTGATTACAAGAACTTGTTTCTTTATTATTCACTGCATAGACTGGAGCATCAGAGAATCTTTTTTTGAGGAGCAAGGCTGTAAGAATCCAGAAACAGAGAGGCATTTCTCTGTTTGTCCTGGCCTCCAGAAAAACACTAGTTTTGACTCTCATTTGCAGAGACTTTTAAATATCCCTGGATAGACCAGGATTTATAAAAGAGTAAGATAGTTAGTAGAAAATAGTGTAGTGTGTCACTGGGGTGAGAAATATAGGTTTTAGGGTGTTTTAAAATGGAGTTAAAGATGGAGGAAAAAGGGCGGTGTCCCTTGGTGTTTCTCCTTCTCTTCTCCATGACTCTGCAGTTTTGGTAGCACAAGAGGTGATTGGCTAAAAGTAAGTGCAGTTTGAGTTATGCAGGTGGACAAGAAAGATTAATTGGTTAAGATATAGAAATAATTTATGTTTCTATCATTAATTGGATGAAAGTGAGCATATAGATAATGGAACTGCATGATTTGCGACCATTTTGTGCCATTTGGGTGGTGAGTGAACCTGTGCAATCAGCCTAGGAAGGTTGAGGCCAGGATTTCAGATAATGTATTAACAAATAAGAGAACATGAGCCTAATGAGCCTTTGGAGTCTTCTTCCTGACACAGAACTGAGATAAATGGGATGCCCCCAGAGGGGAGTATCCTGAGGGTGCCCAGCGTTGTGGAGCTGGAATGTCACAATAAAAGACGAAGACCAAGGGGTAGAGTGCAAAATCTTGAAGTTGAATAATTTATAAAGCAATAATAGGACCAGTAGACAGTTAACTGATGCTTTTACCCTCTTTTGTTTTGTTTTAAGAACTCATGCATTGTTAAGAGTTTTGGACTTTAGGATCCTAGTTTAGGTTGGTGATTAAAAAAAAAAAAATGTTCGATTGACAAAGGGTCTTAACATAGTGTGTAAATCTGTACCTGTTCATAAAGAAAATATTAATTTGAAATCTGGCTTTTCATTTATGCACAACCCATTTTCAAAGTAGAAAAAATTTTGAAGATTATGATTACATGGGAGTTGGAGCCAACGACCCTTGTGGGTCCCTTCCTGCTCAGGATATTGCAGGATGCTATTATGGTGATTTTTTTTTTTTTTTTTTGGAAATCTCATCCTAGGTCATCTTTCCCATCTACAGGAGTCTTCATTGAGAAGATGGAATGTTTGTTGCAGTTGGTTGCCTAGCCCTGCTGCAGTCTTCACTTACTACTGAAAACCAGATACAAATACATATGTCAAACCTTCTTTGTGATGGCTAAGCTTTGAGCTCTATTTTCATGTACTTATGTGCTAATACAGCCAATTAGAAATAGTTATGTAAATAGTATTAAAAAATTAAACTGATAAACATTAGAAAAGGAATATGAAACTTAGTCTAGAATATGATCTATTTATTTTATCAAAACCATTTCATTAGAAATTTTGACGCTGATTTATAAGAACCAAACCAGTTGACAATCTACATTGCAAGAATTATTGATGAAAACATAGCAGAGAGAAATCTTAGAAACCCCTCCTCACTCCATTAAAGGACAAGTGTAGGAGGCTTGCAAATAAGTGGAATGAGGCTTACAATGAGTAAATTAACTTATAGACCAATGTCATTGCTAAATGTAATTTGCTCTTTTTTAAAAATTTTTGCATATAAAGCAGAAACCACTTCCCAGCACATCATGTTTGCTTGCATTCTATTCTTTCATAAATAAACCCCATGGATTCTCAGTTCAGTAAATATACTGAAAAAAACATTTTGGGCATCCCGGTGTTTTCTGCTGGAAAAAATGATTATTTATTGAAATTGGAGTGAGTATAGCAGGGATGCCTACCTCCTGCAGTCTGTTATGTAAAGGAAATACTGGAAAAAGAATCCTTTCAAGGAAAGTACATAGAATTTGGCATTTCATATCTTTATACCCCAATATTTCTTGCATTGTTTTGTCTTCGTCACATTCTTTTTTGTTAAGTACATCAAGTGCATAGAGACTGGAATTGCAACTGAAGAAATTATTAATTCCAAGAAAATCATCAATCCATTTCTCAACAAACTTCATTCCTCATATTCATTTGGACTTAGAGGTGATTGAAGGCAACATTTGAGTTTTTTAATCATATAATGCCTAGCATTTTCAGAGCAAATAAAAAGAGACACTAATTATTAAGAATTCTAGTTCTAGAGAGAACTTTTAATGATATTGTCTCTATCTTTTTTTTTTTTTNACACTTTCCAGAAAAGTTAGATATAATAATAATAAAGTTACTGATATGTTATGTATTTAACAACTGAAAGAAAAACTGTGGCTGACTTTAAACAGAATTCTGGAACTAAAATAGTTCTGCTTTGTGAATTATCTATAGGAATAAGTCAGTGTTGTCTGACAGCCTGATGTGAGAGTACTTAATATATGTATGCAGAATATATTCACTGTATTATATATTTATGATATATTTATTATATTTATTGTATATTATATATATTTATTTATTGTGATCTCTTATATTTGCTACTAAATTATTAAAAAGGCATTTGCTTTATATTAATTAATCAAAGCATGACAGAATTTCACATTGATATTTTAGGTATGTTTTGTTAATATTCATGACTGCAAACGTTAGCTGTGTCTCTTTCAACTCTTGACATAGGGAATTGGGGCTCCTTCAGGACTGCTTTACAGCTGTGTGTTTATTTAAACTCTGTGAGGACTCATTTTCATACCAGCAATTCACCTTACTCGTTATTCCTCTGTGCAATCCCTTCCTCATTACTGTCTGTGAATTCTGGTGTCTTCCTAAGTTTTATTTCCCTTAGTCTAGAAAATTACTGATTTATGCCTTCTTCTTCACCATGTTTTCTTCTATACAGGTGTTATGGCATGAACCTCCAACACATCTAGTCCCCATGTATTACTATGTTGCATTTTCACTTTGTTCTGTCTCAGGATGCACCTCTATGATACTCAAAGTACCTTCAAACCTTACGTCTGTCAGAGTCATCCACATTCCCTGAGCATTATTCTGGATTTTATTTTATTCATCTCCAGTGTATTTGATTTGACATTTTTGTTCAGGAAGACTACCATATGTTATCTGTGATATTTTTTCCCAATGTGTGGTGTATGAGAAGATATTTAGTACAGGCCTCTGCAAAAGAAAAAAAAAAAGTGCAAAACTGTCAGCTTAAAATCTTCTGTTGTTCCTGTTGTTCATTTAGACTTGCATACTGTGGGTGGCACTTGGGGGCTGGTTTGTTGCTGTCTATAAAAAGACGTGCCTTTTACAAATGAGAACACTTCTTCATGACAATACACTGAAAGACTCAGATGAAGATTGAGTGCTTTTATTNGAGAATTTCTAAATTGCTCTTCCTTTTGAGTGGAAATCCTGAAATGAACTGTTCGTATTCCAGTCAAAATTATTCTTATAAAAACAACAAACTTCAAAGTTAGCATGATGGGATCAACAACACACACTTTCCAGAAAAGTTAGATATAATAATAATAAAGTTACTGATATGTTATGTATTTAACAACTGAAAGAAAAACTGCGGCTGACTTTAAACAGAATTCTGGAACTAAAATAGTTCTGCTTTGTGAATTATCTATAGGAATAAGTCAGTGTTGTCTGACAGCCTGATGTGAGAGTACTTAATATATGTATGCAGAATATATTCACTTTATTATATATTTATGATATATTTATTATATTTATTGTATATTATATATATTTATTTATTGTGATCTCTTATATTTGCTACTAAATTATTAAAAAGGCATTTACTTTATATTAATTAATCAAAGCATGACAGAATTTCACATTGATATTTTAGGTATGTTTTGTTAATATTCATGACTGCAAACATTAGCTGTGTCTCTTTCAACTCTTGACATAGGGAATTGGGGCTCCTTCAGGACTGCTTTACAGCTGTGTGTTTATTTAAACTCTGTGAGGACTCATTTTCATACCAGCAATTCACCTTACTCGTTATTCCTCTGTGCAATCCCTTCCNTGCAAAAGAAAAAAAAAGTGCAAAACTGTCAGCTTAAAATCTTCTGTTGTTCCTGTTGTTCATTTAGACTTGCATACTGTGGGTGGCACTTGGGGGCTGGTTTGTTGCTGTCTATAAAAAGACGTGCCTTTTACAAATGAGAACACTTCTTCATGACAATACACTGAAAGACTCAGATGAAGATTGAGTGCTTTTATTTTTATCATGAAATATCTACATGATACCGGCTGCAGTCAAGCTACCTTGCTGGGCTGACCTTGTTCAGTTTACCTCTGAGTGGAATTGCAATTCCTTGTCCCACCCTAGGTTTCTGTGTCGGTAAAAGAAATGTGTATAAACAAATTTGCAGTGAAAAATTCTTCCACTTACCTTTTAAATAGTGAAGACTCATCCTTGGTGTTGGGCTGTGAGAAGATGGATTAATGACAGCATAATTCAGCTTTCAGAATCTGCAGACTTACAGTCAAAAAATGAGGGAATTCCCACAGCCTGGCTTGTCAGATACTCTGGAAGGGGCAATGCCACCTCTAGAGCACAGTCTCATTTTCCTCTCTCCACATTTTTTCCCCAGACATACTGGTTTATTGGTGAAAGTATTCAAGCAGTGCTAGGAAAGACTGAGTAGGAATTCTTTCAAGAAAGTTTTTTTTTTTTCTCTCCTCTATCTTTGGTGGGTCAGAAAGCCTCTGGAGATTACCAGTGGGCTTTTGTTTCTAACTCAGCTTTGCAGCTATAGTTTAAGTCATTGTAGACAGTGGAACAATGCCAAGTTTTATAACGTTCTGCAAATTTTTTTCAAGTTATCTTTGTTTCTACTTGCATCACAGGGTCCCAATTTTTTATTTTTTTTTTTACATTCAACCACTCTAGACTTAGAGCTCAAAGCATTAGATTATATGATTAAAGGCTAATGCCTTTAATAATTAAACAAAAAGATTATTGGGGAACTGTGGCAGGTAGAGGGACTCCAAGAAGCTAAGAATTGGTAATAGAGGATCCTGACCAGGCACTCACAGCATCTTCCATGGTGAGTGATGAACCCCTGGAGCTAATGGAGAATCACCAAGACAAATCAGCCCAAGGAGCTGTCTCTTCTGAATGCCTTGCAGAATACAGGGCACAGGGACTAACATGGGTTGCAGGAGGGAAAGTATTTTGGGATTCTGTGAACTTCCTATCAGATGCTTAAAATCTGGAAATTTTGGGATGATGTGACACTTTTATAATGGGATGTTTAATGAATAGAAAAAAAGGAAAGGAAATGCTTGACTGTACTGGTGAGGAATAAGTGTGGGCCAGAGAGGAGAAAGGGTAAAGGCAAGTTGACAATAAATAGAGCTTGGCTGGTAGATTAGTCTGGCTAATCCCTGACTTTTTCACTGCAAACTGTCTTATATTCTAACTAATCCTTTTTTTTTCCTTTTTTTAAAAAATTTTTAAATTATATGTGGAAGAAATTTTTACAGAAATTCAGGCTGGACTAGTTGGTGATAGACTAAGACATCTGGTAACGAGAAAATGAAGTGGGACCATGAGTCTCAGACTTGAGAGCCTGAGGTTATAGGAAGTCAGGGAGACCAAGGTCTTGGAAACGGCCACTGGGTAGACTGAATATACAGGACCAGCTTCCGGTGTGTGTATATGCCACTAATAGATTTTGATCTTATCAGTCAGAGAAGAAGGGCCAGGGCTGAGCCTTTCACACTGTTCATGTTTGTATGGGTGTTCTTTGTGTTTAAGCGAATGCCATAACATGCTTTATTCTCTCTCTGTTGGTCTGTGTATCCAGCTGTGTGTTTATAGTGTGTTTGTGCATACAATCACATGTGTACATACATGTTTGGTTTAGTCTTGATGCTGCCTGGACCTGGGTATAGGGCACTGCCATTGCCTCACATCTTCATGGCTAGGTCAGGAGTACTTTCTGGGTCCTACTGACCTCTGTGTTGGGCAGTCTCTAATATAGAGACACTTAAAAATTAGTGTGTGTCCAACAAGTGTGAACTGCTTGTAATTCACAGCTCTGGGAAAATAAAAATCCTCACAGTTGCCATTCAATGCAGTTTCAGCAAATGTATTCCATTCATATTTAGATTTTTAAGTCTATTTCCTTTTTTTAAAAAAAATGGTCTCTACATCTACTTGAAACAAAGTATTGTATACTCACATTGGGCAGAATTCAGGTGATGAGGCCAAACAGGAGTAAACCCATGATCCACAACAAAGTTATAAAGAAATAGAAATACAGGGACAATTATTTTTTTTTAATGGTGTAAATCACTTTTCTTATGCCCACAACTGATAAAAATAAGTTAAATGTCCAAAACTTTTTCATTATCTTTTATAAAATGTAAATAAAGTTTGGACCATTCCTACTTAGTTTGTTCTTTTTCTGTTTGTGTCGAGCTCATAGGGTCTGGAGGTCATCTTACCAGTGTGTTTTTAAGCTTCACACAATTACCCTCAACCCTGTAAAGAATTGCACAGCAGGAGAGTATTTATGACTTGTCACAATGAAAGCCGCTGTCTTCTGCAGCCCTACAGGAGTCCAAGTATAATGCAGTGGTTATGAAGAATATGAAGGTACAATATAGGAATAACATATTTAAACATAACATTATTGTGTCTTTGAACATAACTTTTTGCAATCCATATTTTCCACTCAGAAGTTAAGCTGCATGTGTCCTCGGCAGGTTGCTGAAGTAGAAATCCTATTTATCTACTACCTATTATTTTCTTAGCAAAATTATCATCTTACCTCCCATTATTTGGAGGGATTATTAACCTTAACTGCTGACATCCAAGGGCACTTCACAAGGTATTATTCACTTAGTCCTCATGTTACCCACAATTTGTTTTAATTTTTTTCAAGAACAAACTATCACATAGTCTTGTATTAGGCTCAAAGTAATTCTTCATGCAACAGAAGTTGTTCAGGTTATATATATACTGAAATAGATATATATTCACACCATGCAAAAACAAGAAGCCATTAAAATGATCCAGCATGTCAGAAAAGGATATTTGGCTCAATAAAATAGCCCTTCCAAAATATGGCAAACAAATATTGGTATGATAAATGTAGAATTTTAGAGTCACTTAATGTCTTTCTAAAAATATTTTTCCACCAACAAAATGACTTTCATTCCTCCAATAAAAAAACATGAAGGGGATTAAAAATAAAAATTATAAAACTAAGTTGAATATAGTAAAGTGTGTTCTCCATTGCTTTTCCCTCACTTTGACATTACTTTTTTGATGTCTTTCTGTTTGCAATCTTGTATAAGTGCAAGGGAATCCCTTAAAAAAAGGATTTCTTGGTTCTGTGTTTGAGTATTTTATATGAAATACCTGTCATAAAGCTGTTATTTCCTTCTTTTTCTTTCCTCTTGGGAATCTAATTGACATCTATCCTTTGAAAATCTGTTATTTTAAAATTTTGAACCCCAAATTATGATATACTTTTAAAGTGTGAGAATGTGTGAATTTTTCCTGTTAGTTTTGATATAATGGAAACTCATGAGTATTTCTTTATGTCTCTCTGTGGAATCCATCATGCCCATGATTACTATCATGGCTTTAGCATTAGAATGTTTCACATACCAACAGTTTATCCAAGTTGTTACTGTTTTACAACTGATCAAGTAAATATCTTACAATGCTAAAGACTCTCCTTAATTTACAGGGAGATAGAATATCTGTTAATGATTTTATCTTAGCAGAACAACAACTTTGGATCTATATCACCTGTCATTTGATTAATTATATACCTGGGGCAACTAATCACAGAAACTTTCCACCTTTTCCCCTTAGTATTTGTATTTGTTCTTCACAATTAACCACAGTCACTCACTGGATGCATTTGATGAAGTCAGCAAAGCAAACCTTATCAGAGTGTTAAATACTGGGAAAAATAAATGGAATTTAGTGTATCCAGTACATTGAAGAAATATGACATATTTGAATATAAATAAAGCCATTTTTGAAATTAAAGTTTTATTACTTTGTTAACTTCGGAGAGGTAGTATTTCTCCTTTAAAATGCAATTACACTATTTGTGTTAGTACTTAATGATATTGAACCTCTACACCACCTAGTTAATAATACTTTCTCATATTTTTCTTAAATAAATCTTACTTAAATTGACAATGTCAGATTCAGTCACAGTTTCTTTGGTGCTTTTTTCCCAGGATACCTATTATATTTTAAATTGTTACGTGCTCAGTGACAAAACTCAGCATTTTTCCTATTACTACAATACAGATTAGGGAGCATTTTGCAGTTCACCCTGGTCTACCGTAAGCAGCATCATTCTGTGAGGTTTGTGGGAGGTTGCCAAGGCTGAGGAGGAAAACTGTGGATGAAGGCAGTGCAAACTCAGGGCTGATGTGGTGCAGTTCTGCAGTAAGCTGCATCCCATCCTGTGCAGAGAGAGGCACCCATGAGCTCAGACAGCCACCCTCTGTTTATAGAGCTCACTCTTCTAGGACGTTGTGGGTCCTCATCGCATCTGCGGTTGCACCTCATCGTGGTGTCTGCCCACCAAGAGCATGTGTTTAGCTGCTCCTAAAGCTTTAGGTGAAGTGCTGGTCCTGGGTGCCTGAGCAATATGTGCCCTCACTAGAACTGCAGCTTGCTTCAGTGGAAACATAGAGAAATTTGAGGTAACAGTAAGAAGGAAAAGAGTGAATTGTGGGAAGGTTTTTCTATTAAAAATATTTTCCTGGCTGACAACACCTTTTTCCAGATATTTGAATCAACTTGCTGGTTTCTATAGCTCTGTAAAAGTCTGCTAGATATACGATACCCATGGTGACCGAAATGAATGTTCAACCAGTCCGCCTCTTATTTGCCACATATGACCTGTCTGACTTTCACTTAAAAATTGAAACTTGTTACTCTCCTAAATAAAAAGAATCAGCAACCTAGACTCATATCCTGAGAACATATCCATGTGCACCCTTAGATTTATCCAGGTAGTAATTTCAGGAGGAGCTCTTGGGGATTGATCTAAGACAATCATACTTCGAAGTCAGGTGCTCTCTTTTCATTCCCTGTCCCTGGAAAGTCCCCTACAAGCTATTCCTACCATCCTGCTTTTCTCTGTGATTATCACATACTGTACAACATTCTGAAAGGATGCCAATGGAGCACATAATGTCTCAACATGAAGATGTAGATGACTGCAGGTAATTTGACCCTAACAAACAGTATAAAACCCGTCTATAATCTGCTTTATTATCAGAATGCATTCCAAAAGCAGGGCAGCAATTTTTCCCTTCAATTTACAATTTTTCCCTTTAATAACTTCTATTTCTTTTAAACTTTTCCTTTTATATTTTTAAAACAAATGGTATTGAAATCCTGCAAACTCCTTATGTGCTCTTTAAATCACCATGGAAAAGGTTTGTATTTCTGCAATGTATTTGCTTTTGAAAAATATAGTGTTCCTAAAAACACTATAATAAACATTTTGAAAGCTTTTTTAAACTTTACTACTCTTTCTTCCTGGATGAATTGTTTTTTGAACAGATATCATTGGTATGAAAACTAAAGCTCTTAAATCAAATATTTTTAGCACAGATTTGCATGTGCTCTTTAAAATTTTATTTCCTGCAATGGATACCAAAGCTTCAAATATTAATATGATTTTATTATTATGTAGCAAAAGACAGAAGGTTAAGATGTTCTTATACCTTAATACAATTCCTACAAAGTAAGAAATGGTTATGTATTATCAAGGCTTGATGTAGCTAGTGGCACATCAATGAAGAATAACAAATCTGAATGCAACAGCATGAAGAATGCTAAGCTACTCTTTCATTATTCATTCCAATCTCATAACTTCAGTGACATACAAGGCATGAAATACATTGTCAAAAATATATCGCTCAGAATACAATGCCATTAAATATTTTATCCAATTGACAACAGTGCTGCAAAAAGACTGAACATTAAACTGAACCCTATTCTTTAAAAAAAAAACCAAAACAGAGCACTGTGCTTTCCAGCTCTTTCTACAGAATAAAGTTTTCTGTCATCAATTTCTTTTTAAGTAAAGTGAAACAAGTCTCTCTCATTCTTTTTTTTCCTCCTTGTGAATTTGCTGCAGAAAGCCTCTAACTCTAGGTAGAGTCTAGTCTCTGCTCTAAGACATAAAAAACCCCCTTCTTTTGGTGGCTGCTGGCATGGAGATTTAATTTCTAGCTAGCACTTCTTTTCTTGTAAGGCAAATTTAGAAAGTTTTCTTAACATGGTAGACAGTAAGAAAATTCTGACTTACAATGCATGGTATCTATGGTATCTAAGGGAGAGATTACATGCACTACTAGTTCAGGATTTCCTTATTTCCTCAGCTCATAGGGGATTAAATCTACTCTGTTCTACACCAGTTTCTTATTATGTATCTTCTCTATTTTAAAAAAAAAAATCTTATTTTGTCAATGACAGTAGCAATATCTAAAGGATTGCTTTGTTATCCTTAAATAACAACCCAATATTTTATTTGGATTGTCTCTTCTACCCTCTTTTATGTCTCTTACATTTGTGTGAATTATGGCATTGGCATATTTTAGAAGATTGTCCAGAAGCCCTTTAAAGTCTACATTGCATCCAATTCAGACAGAGAACAAGAGCTTAGTTCTTTATCACACAGGTAAATAACCATATTCCTATAAATCTGTAGTCAAGATAGGTTGTGTGTAAAAGATTTTTAAGAATGGACTTAAATGATAGTACTGAGATGACTGATGTGAATTTAGGAAGAACTTTAACCAAGTGGGAAAGACAGTGTGAGGAAAAAGGTTTTGCCTGAAAATCTGTTCTCAGCACTATGTAGAATGTCCAGCCTTGACTCCTCTGCCCAGTCAAGCTTGCATTAATTTGAGTGTGAATTTATATAACTTGGCATAACCCAATAATATGAACTCAAATAATTTTTTAACATGGATGGAAATGAGTTCCTAACTTGCTTATCTGCTCCTAGAACCTTAAGTGTAGCCAGTTAGTGCTTGGGCAGAGAAAAATACAGAAATTTTGTTCAGTTATATAGCTGGTCACATATAAAATTAACCTATGTGTCATATACAGGATACATATATGTTGCCAGCATGCCCCTTCTGGGGAATCTTCATGACAGGCTGAGGGTGCCTCCACAAGGAAGTTGAAGAGAGGACAGGACTCCTGTTAACACTCCTCAAATGCTCTCTGCCATCCTGTTCAGGAGTTTTCTGTTTGAGTTCTACCCTCTTCCAAGGAACCAAAGACATTGTTTCAGTTCATGTAATGAGATCACAACATGGGTCTTCTCTTATTCTAGCTAGACACCATATTTTTATCACTCCTAAAAATGTAGACTCTCATGTCTGTTTACAAGTGATAGGACAAGGGGGATTGGTTCTAAGATGAAGGAAAGTAGATTGGATGTTACAAATAAATTCTTTACTGTGAGGCTGGTGAGGCACTGGAACAGGTTGCCCAGAGAAGTTCTGGATGCCCCATTCCTGGCACTGTTCAAAGCTGGGTTGAATGAGGCTTTGAGCAGTCTGGTCCAATGGAAGGCATCCCTGCCTGTGGCAGGGAGGTTGGAACTACGTGATATGAGGTCCCTTCCAGCCCTTACCTTTCTGTGATGACATGATCTCAAAGCCACAATTTCTTTCATTATTCTCATTTATTGAGTTTTTGCTTCCCAACAGCTACTTATAATGTGTATTTTGATGAGTTTGAATTAGCCTACATCATAGATTTTGAGAAGGTTGATAATGAAGTGGTGGGGGGGAAGTTAGGTTGCTCATAATGGATCAAATGTTTTAAAACTAAGGATGACTTTGTTAGCAGATTGCTTTGAGGCAATGATTCTCTAGCTGGTGTATTGTTCTATATGTCTTACTGTTAATATACCACATGTTGCTGTTTCTGGGCTCAGGAACTCTTGATTAGTACACAGCAAGTGAAAGACATTTTTGAGGACTTGGGAGTGAACTTCAGTTCAATATATTTGTAAGCTTTTTTTTGCAAGCCTTTTTATGCTTGTACAACCTTTTTGCCAGGTCAGAAGTGTGCAAGGGAGATTATGGGAAGCTGACATTTATATTGTTTATGGAGGGATGAAAGCTAGTTTTTAAAAAATATCACTCCAGCCGCTGTGTGGAATTATACTGCCTATGCAGACGCATTAGGTGCATGGGGCAAGAACTTCAATAAATCAGAAGCGGTGAATTCTTACCTTGTCACTGCAGTTTTTTCATGTGTTTTAGAGTTTTTGTGTTCCTAATATCTAAGTATACTCATCTCTTGAACCTACTGCCACAAGCTGCGATACAAAGAAACATACCTCAGCTGAGATTCACACCTGATGAAAACATAAAAGGTAAGAGTTAATAGCCACAGCTATTGAAATGGGCCCTTTACACAGGGGCTTTGTATGTTTTAGAAATATGTTGAGACAATGACATGAAATTTCTTTTATCTTCTTTGTGGTCTATCCTATCACTAAGGAGTTCTCCAGGAAAAAATATCCTGTACAACTCCAGTAGCCCTTTTGAACACCTCTGTTCCTCCTGAGTCCTCCTATATAGTGAACTGTTTAAAAATTCCTACATTTTCTGATCAGATTTTAGACTGGGCTATATTACTTATTGTAGCAGTGCACACAGGGCACCTAAATATCAATGTATTTGATATTATTAAAAGTTTGAAAATTAGTATACTTGTCTATAAGCATATGTTAATGATTGCAACAAATTAATTTACTTTGTGTTTCTGCCTATTCTGTATTTGGTTTCTGTAGCTCCTCCTGAATTTTTTTCTTTGGACATGGACAGAAGTAAAACTTAAGGCTTCTTAAAGCCAGATATTCAAATGGATTTACTTGAAGTAACTTCTTCTGGGTATGTTTACATTCACATTACTACACACAGTGTTTCTTTTAACTAATTAAAAATGGTTTGTTTGCCATAGGATGCCAAAGCTGTTCCAAGCATGGGCTACCTGTGTGTTAGCAAATAGCCTGTGTGGTATTGCCATAGCCGGTCTGCTCCTCATACCTCTGGATGCATGCCCTTAGAAAACCAGAGTTACATTTAACCATCAGGCAACAGAGGGAAGGGATATCACATCCCTTAGACAGCTGTTAATTTTTTTTTAAAACAAGCATAGCTTGGAAAGGGACCTACAAAGCAGGGGAAATGCTTCTTAAACAGCTCAAGTGTTGCTCCTACCTTAGGATAAAGTAATGCACATGTTGGCTTGAATATGGTAAGCTACTGAATGCATTTTATGACATAATTATGTTGTGGTAAGACGAAAGGACTCATCTAGCAGGATAACAGTGAAACCTTGTTTTCCTCCTTGATCATTCTAGAAAAGACAGGGCTTTCTGATGCCCTGTGTGTGCTACATTTTTATCCAGGATTTCTTTCTAACATTACAGGAACAGAAAGCATGGACGCATCAACCAGAGAATAGTCACAGTTAATGAAAAGTACTAATGAATTAGTAAAACTACTAAATAAAATAAATAAAAAATACTAACTAACTAAAAAAAAAAAAAAAA